>JANIIA010493978.1:0-15041 GCA_027478495.1 Erythroxylum alaternifolium | reverse complement strand
AGAGGCTAAGATAGTGAAAGAATACTTTGTAAGAGACCTGAAGAGGCTTTGGAAGGGAAGAAAGAATACTTGTAATCGTTTGAAGAATAGTGGAACACTCAGACGAACTCTGAGGACTAGACGTAACCCACGGTTTGGGGTAAACCGGTATAAAAATCGCATTGTCAATTCTCTACTCTTTACTTTAGTTTACTTTGTTGTTAAAACTCATAGAGAAGTAATTTACGATTTAACTACGTAATAAGTTGTGATATTCTTCTAATAAGAAAGATAAGTTCTTTTCGAGATTTTATATTCAAAAAGGAGGATACACCATTCAACCCCCTTCTTATGTATCTAGTTTCTTGAACGTAAAGTCTTTACTAACGTGTGATTTACTTCAGTAGATGCTTGTTGTTTCTCAAAAAGAGTGATGGTTGCTCTTAATTGATTAATTTCTTTTGTTATGATTCCTACTTATTGCTGGAGATCTTGTAATTCTACTTCTTTCTTAGTGAGTAAATCCTTTAGGCTGAGGATAACTATTTCCATTCTCTAGTTAATGTATTTGCAAGACTGTTAGTAGAAGATTTTATAAAACTAATTTGAAAATTATATTAATTTAATTCTAATTGCCATCTGATTAATTGGCCTTGATTATAATTTATTTTAATATTATATTTAGTAAATCCACATAAATATTTGGAATCTATCTTAATTAGAAATTCGGTAGGAAATAAATCTACTTTCCATTTTCTCAATGTTTTAATACATACAAGTGTTTCCTTTTTGTGAATAGGATATTTTCTTTCAGTGGGATTAAAAGTCCCATTGATATATTTACATTAAAATATTTCCTTGAATTGGGTGGTTATACCAAAAGGCAGTCGGTCTATGTATCTATACTTGCATCAATTTGTACTAGTATTGTATCTTTAGCATTATAATTATATAATGCTAGTAAATCTTTGCAGAGATTTTTGAGTATATGTACCGTTGCTGTATCTTCCTTTGTCCATGTCCATTGGATTTTTGTATTGCATTTAAGTTGTAACTTTTTTATTTCTTCAACTAAATTGTTTAGAAATCCTTGATCAGATATATAATTTAATAATCCAAGAAATTTTTGAACTTTAGTGATATTTTTTAATGTTCCTATAAAATTGTTGTAAGTTTTCAAGAATATTAGGTTGTAATTTTAAAAATCCATTATTAAATTCTATACCTAAATATTCAATGTTTTGTTGGGCTAATTTAATTTTCCTTTTGCTTAAAATTAATCCTTTATGTTGACATCTAGTGAGAACTGTTTTTACTTTTTCCCACTGATCTTCTTTATCTTTATTTGAAAATATAATAATATCATCGATATAGACTAATGTAAATTCTTCTAATCCTTCTAAATTGTTATCCATAAAATGTTGATAAATACCAAGAGCTTGTTTTAATCCGAAAAGTAATACATTCCATTAATAATTTTTTGTGGTGGACATGTAAAGGCTATTAATGGTTTTGTTTCTTCATGTAATTTTAGTTGCCAATAACCAGATTTGACATCTAGTGGGTAAACCAATGATTTCCTTTTAATCTATTAATAATATAATCTTTTCTAGGTAATTTGTATTTAGCACCTGTAGTAGCTTTATTTAGTTCTTTATAATTAATTACCATTCTTCTCTTGCCACGTTTTTATTCTAAATGGTTATTTACATAGAAGCTTAGAGTAGAATGTTTACTTGTACTTAGTGCTATTAATTGTTTGTGTAATAATTCTAAACATTCAGTGATAAATTCTTTAACATCTTATTGTTTATATGGGATGTTATTTTTAATATTGATTTCCTGTGTAGGATCTTTTAGTTTTATTTCAATTAATTGAATATTAGTAATATTTTTAGGGTTTAAAGGATTTTCACTACAAACATGTTCTATTAAAATTTCTATTTCATTTTGTAAAGTAAGATTATTAAGAAGATAAAATTATAACTGATTAAATTTTTTTCCATAAGTTGTAGATTTTTATAATAAGTTTTATGGTATTTAGGAATTTTAAGGATTATTAATTTTTGATTTAAAGATTTTATTATTGGTGTTCTTAAGGTTATATAATGTAGATATTAACAATAGTTTAAGAAAATTATTTTCAAAAATTAACGGTAGTCTTGATTCCTGTTGATAAATCGAAGGTATAATAAAATTATAGTTTTCAATAATAATATTATTATAATAGCTTACATACCATATAGATTTTATACTTCCATCTGCTATTCTGATTTGTAAATGTTTATTTAATTTTTTTTCCAATTTTGTAAAAGTGTTCTAGATGTTATACAAATAGTAGCGTCAGTATCTAATAGGCATTGACTTTTTTATTTTGAATAATCACTTGAATAAATGTTGTATCTGGATTTAGTTGTTGATTCTAAATTTTGGTTGTCATATTGATATAATGAAAAGATTGTAGAGATTGTTTCATAATCTGATTCAATAGGTTCTAAATTGTACTTAATTGCTGAATTTAGAATATTAAGAATTTCTTTATATTTATTTTGATTTTGTTTTAGACATGTATTTACATAGTTACCTTCTTCCTTACATAACCAACATTTACATGTTTTCTTATTTTGAGGACAATATTATTTCTTTGGTTTAAATTGTCTATAATTTTTTCTTTTGAAAAACTTTCTATAATGTTTTAATGGGGACTTTTTATAATTATGTTTAGAATATTTTTTCCATTTATATTTATTTTTAGTCTTTCATTGTTTTGAATGAAAAGACTCAAATCCATATTATTGGGGTACTTCCGAATATTTTGAACAATATAATTGAATATCTGTATGTCTTAATTTTTCTTTAGTTTGGCTTCTAAACATTTTTGTGATATATACTTGTTGATCTGATTCATATCCATAAATTATTTCGTCTTGATCAGTGATGAGTTTTATAATTTCATATTTTAAAGAATTGTTTTCTTTATCTAATATTAATTTATTAACTAATTGGGTAATTTTGTCTAATGGAAATTTTATATCTTTTTCTATATCCTCCATGGTTTTACTAAAGTTGTGTTTGGGTTAGATGAGTGGGTTGGCTCTAATACCACTTTTGATTTTTCTAGATTTTATAGTTTTTCATCTCTTTGATTTGGTTTTTTAAGTAAATTTTCATAGCATTTACAGTCAATATTTATTATTCTATTATTAATTTTAGTAATTAAAGATTCTAATATTTTGTGAATTTCATTAAATTCATATTATTTTCCAAAATCTTATAAATTTTGAACGACCCTTCCCAATTAAGAGACCATTTTCCCACTCTTTATCTTTAGTCCCAAGTGGCAAAATCACCTCCATACTAAATCACCTTTTTGGAATTCCCATTTATGGACTCTTTTATTGTAAAAATTTGCCGTTTTCTCCTTTTGCTCAATCATGTTATTCAAGTTTTAAAGACATACTTCATATAGACCCTAATTCCATCATTAATGCATCAAAATAGTCGTAAGTGCTTAAAGCATTTTGTTTAGCCACTCTTAAGAATATGATTACTACTTCTATATGAAGAACATCACCATGGCCATAGGTGTGAGTAAAAGGATTGACCTTGTAGTAGTGCATTTAGAAGTCCGATATCTCCATAAAGTCTCAGAAAAAGTCCTATACCAATCTCTCAGATTCTCCTCTATCGTATTTTATAGGATTTCTGATCGCAATTTTTTGATATGAATAAGTTTTAATATTTAAACTCGATAATTCCCAAGCGTACGGGTTGTTCGCGTAGTACTTGAGGTGTCGATCCCACAAAGAGGGATAATCTAATCCTAAAATCTAAGGCCAAAACAATTCACAGTAATTCAAATGTAACAAAACTAAACCAAGAATTTAATTCAATCACACAACTCAATTTCAAAAATCAATTACGAAAATATTAACAAAATAGCAGTTGCAACACCCAATCAAGAATCAACCTAAAGAACTACCAATTGAAAGAAAGGAGAATTTTATCTATCTTTAATGCTAATCTAATTGATTATAACTTACTAGATTATTAGTTCTATACGGTCTTGGAGTTGATTACTCTCTCTCTAGTTATAACCATTAACCTTAATTTATAAACCCTAATCAGATTATGGGATTTGCAATCTCTCGATTAACAATCTATCCAAAACCCTAATTAGATCTGAAGTTGTCCAAAAACTATCGATAACCTATGTAAGATCTCTCTTCGTACAATTTACCGATTTGATTTAATTATCATTTTATTAAATTATCTAACTCTGGTTAGCCCAATTTAATTATTTTTCACTCGATTCACCCTTTTAGTTATCATCAAATTATGCAATTGCAGAAATTAAATCACAATAAATCTAGGAAAACACAAACAATCAAATTTCATTAAATAAAAAATAAAACAACCTAGAAGGGGAGTTTAAACATTCTCAACATTCACAAAATCCTATTATCAACGACTATCCCAATTCTATACATTAATAAAATTAAAAATAAACCAGAAACAAGATCTGAATGGATGATGGAGGCAGCAACGTTGGGAAACCTCCTATTTTGGGAAGTACTTTGCGTCGACTTCTTTTCCACGTCTCTCTTCCTTCTTCTTTTTCTCAATATCTCGATGAACTCTCTCTAGGGTTTCTCAATAGTGGCTAATGTAAAAATCTCTCATCTCTTTTTTCTCATTCTTTATATACCTTTTTGTGTTCTGGGCAGCTCTAGGGTTTTTTGGGGTCCGAAAGGTCCAAAAACTCCCTCAAAATGTGACTTTTATGAGTGTCTGCCCATATACCCTACTCAGGCCACAATCGTAGCCTTGCATACCACAATTATGGACCACATCTAAGCCTTTTGATAAGATCATGGCAATCAAGCCATGATTGTGGGATGTGTCCTAGGCTTTTGTCACGATCGTGGGACTCTAACGCTTCTGTCACGATCGTGGCCTATTGTGCCACGATCATAGGCTGTTGTTTCGGCCTGAGTGTCTTCGAAACTTCTCCATTCTTCGATGTTGACCCTGAAACACTAACAAATACATCAAGGTACCTCAAAGACATAATAATTAAGCTCAAAGACTTGACTATCCTATAAAAACACTTAAACATAATTAATTAACAAACTAAAAAAATTCTAACCTAAACACATAATAAACGATAAAATAAGCCTTAAAATATGTTGCAATTCACACTTATCAACATCCCCACACTAAAACATTTGCTTGCCCTCAAGTAAACAAAACAACAAACACATAACACACAATGCAGTAATGAGATAATGGCTTCAAATTCATGAAATCAACTTAATTTTAAACACAATCATTCGAGTTATTTCAATCATTAGCAAGCCAAATCCACATCTTGGGCCTTTAAACTACATATACATATTAACCCAGACTCAAGTGTTAAATTGTTTACTCTTTTCAATTGCACACATACATTAGTAATTCTTTGGTCATTCAGACTCTATAACTACTCCTAAGTACGTTTTCATGAAAAGTCAAACTATTACAAGTTTGGCGGGCTTTTATTCAAAACACACACACACATTTTTTTCATACTTTTTGTGAACATGGACTTAGTCTTTTTACACGGAGGCAAACATCGGTAATGAATGTCGATCCAATTACTCAACTAAGTCATGCTTTTTTAAACTGCTAGATTGGAACGTTATTATAGCCTTTTTACTCGAAGGCACACATTTGTGATGCGTGTTGATCTGGTTAGTCAGCTATATCACATTCTCAACCGGTTACTAGCTCTATTCATAACCCGAAGGCTAGCGGAATAGTTATTTATTTAGCAAACATGATTTTTTTATTGCCTACCTTGTTGCTTTAGCTACTTGTTTCCATGAAAAATACTAGTAAAGCTATTTAAGTTGAAAGGTCTCAAATTATGAATGAATGTGACAGTTTAGAGGGTAACAAATTAACACTAAATCCTAATTAAGCTCCATATTTAGCCAAAGACCCCAATTTACTAATTTTGCGAGCTAATGATTTTTTATAACCTAATAGACTATGTTCAAAATTCAATCAATTCCAATCCATCTAAGCCATTGACACATTGACACAATTCACAAAATGCAACCTAACAACTATCTTATAATATGCAAAATTCACATTCAAAGCAAAACACATAACCCTCCCCACACTTGAACAACACATTTTCCTTAATATGAGAAGAGGATAAACAAAAACATAACGAAGAAAAAGAAACATAAATTAAAGTAAAAAATAAAAATGAAAACTAAATTTTAAAAGAAAGAGGGTTAGAAAAAGCCTCATGGTGATGGAGGTGGGGATGGTGTTGGAGGGACAATTAAACACCCTGAGCCTCGAAATAACAATGGATATGACATATGTCCTAGCTCTGACTTTATTGAGCTCGGGCCATCTCCTTCATCCTTTTAGAGTTCTCGACAAGTGTATCTGTATTACCTTGTTATTTGCAAAAATTGTATCCAGTACTTTCTTCCAGTCGGCTTCTTCTCCTTCTTCTTCCTCCTCAAATTCTTCACTAGTTGAGTCCTCTTTTGCCTACTGAGGTGGTGCTATACTCAAACTCACCTGAGTAGCCTTAATCTTAAAATGCATCTTTTGGCTGATATCCCGGAGTTCCAGAGTTCCATGTTATAGGACTTAAGAATTTCAACACACCATAGATGATGATGAATTAGGAAGTATAGGAGATGGACAATTAAACCACTATAATCCATGCCATAATACTCAACAATGGTAAAAACTAAGTATCTCATACCTAAATTTTTGCTCCTCTTACCCAGAGTCACAACAATAGCATTCAACATATGTGTGGAGGTGAACATTGAAATGTTGTGATCCATGCATGACAACATGAAGAGTTACTTTATTGAACACTTGTTAGTTTATGATTTATCGAAAACCAGTTGACATACGATTTTGTGCAATAATAAGTGCTCATGGGTCCTTATGATGTTGTTATGGGAATTTTTGATGTCAAATAGCTCTAACCCAGTGAGCTTATTCCAATAGTCAGAAGCACGAAAATCATCATGCTAATCGATAATGAAAGATTCAGGGAACCCATACATATTGCATATGATTTCGATGTTTAGTTTATGAGTTTGTCCTTGCAACCTAAACCATATTTCTTTAGGGTTCCTAGGTTCATAGGAAAGGCAAGTAAAGAATTCTAAAGTGAGCTCCTAGTAAACAGGAAATTGGAAGTGTATGAATTTTTCCCATTGAGTTCTTTTTGCTAAGTTCTCTACCCTATCGCGTAGTTCTAGCCTATCAAGTGTATCAAAATCAAAATATTTAGGGACTAAAATTTGTTTAGCATTCAGGGATTAAAAAAGAATACCTTCCTCCTTTGAGTAGATCAAGAAGTGTGCTCTGAACGTCGCTACTCTATTCCTTGTCCCTTGTGCTGAGACTTGGTTTGGTCTCAATGATTGATCTTGCTTGGCTGATTGCTTAATGAGTGACATACTAGCTTATAAGTAGGTAGGATTTAGAAGAGACTGGAAATTTGAAATTTGGGTAGAGAGAAGTGAAAGTGTTTGGAAGTTTAAACTTTAGAGAGATAAAGTAAAAATGAAAGTGAGTGAAAAAGTTTAGTTAGAAATGAATATATAAGTGATTGGAGGGTAAAATGGTAAAAATTGAAATGACATTCACGTGCCCCTATTTTTACCTTGCCGTAGGCCACGATTTTCTACCAATTTTTGTTTTTTTCCTTTTGTTCTTCTTCAATTTTTGAAGTCACTTTTAAACTCTTTGGGGCCCTTTCACCTCTCTTTGTGTATTTCATCGATCATCAAATTCATATCGAAGTCCTATGCCTTCCTGATTTTATTTGGAAACAAAATAACTAAACTATAAAATCCAAACTTTTTTAAAAAAATTGAAGGAAATAAAATTCCATGGGTTGCGTCCTATGTAGCACTTCTTTTAATATTGGTAGCTCGCGGCTCTTCTTTTTCTGATGGTGGTTCAAATGATTGATGCAATGGTAGTGCAGTCACTGATCTCACAATTTACACATAAGCTACCATGCTATATATTCCACCTTTATTGTGATTCTCTTTCCTTTACCTTCTTTTACGAGATCATTTCTTTCTGAATGCATTCTCAGGATCCTCAATATCTTCCTATTGTCCTCAAGGTTCAGTTTCCTTGATATTAGTTGGAGGTAAAGGAGAACAGTCATCTTTCTTTGACACTTTGAGGGTTATTTGCTGCTTTCCTATCCTTAGAGTTAGTTCACCCCCGTCAAAGTTAATTATTGAGCGGGAAGTGGCTAGGAAAGATCATCCAAGGACCATATGGGTTTCCATTTATTCTTCAATATCTAATATATAAAAATCTGTGGGAAAGATAAATTTATCAATTCGTACTTACATGCCCTTAATAATCCCCTTCGGTTGATGAATTGTTCTGTTGGCTGTTTTTACTAACATCTTTGTGGGTTCTAACTCTCCTAACCCCAACTTCTGACTAAAGGTATAGGGCATCATATTGATACTTGCTCCCAAATCCACAAATGCCCTGTTTATTTTGACTCCATTGATATAGTAAGGAATGTGAAAATCCCCTGGGTCCTCTTTCTTCTGTGCTATATTAGGTTTTTCTTTTGATATGCGCCCCTTAACCTTCTTCTTGACTAATTCCTGTAGTGTGAATCTCGTTTGTAGTTATTTCATTATGTCCTCAACCTTGTTTGACTTTCGCTGAGTTAAAATATGGTATGGAATTTCAGGTTGAGGTTCTTTGATTGGCTCAATTATGAGCTCACTTGGAATGAATTCCATAATTGCTTTTCCTTCTCCTTTGTCTCTGTCTTCCTTCGCATGTTCAAGTTTCTTTTCCTGGGTCTAAGTGATGGCCATGATCCGTTCCTTTGGGTTAGACTTGGTATGGTTTCGAAGGGTCCCCAAATTTTGAGTAGATATTGCCTCTGCTAGTTGACCTACTTGGACTTCTAGATTGTGTATTGAAGAGGCGTGTCTATAGAAGTAAGACTTCTAGTTGACCTACTTGAACTTCTAGATTGTGTATCATGGTCTACTTATCCACAAGTTCACACTTGAGTTGCACGACTTTCACTGGAGCTGAGGATGAAGCCTTCATATTTTCAAGTTGTCGTGTCAAGTTATCAATTTTTGCTTGCATTTCCATCATTTAATCAATAGCCACAATTCCTTCTTTTTTATGGAATGTAGTAGTTTGTCTACTTCGCTCATTTGTCAACAAACAACTATTACTTGCCATCTCCTCCATTAGCTCTTCTGCTTCATCAACCGTGTTTCTCATCAGTAATCCTCTTGAAGCTGTGTCAATCATACCTCTCATATGTGGGGTTACTCCATTGTAGAATGTTTATAACAAGAATTCCTTAGTAAGTTGTGGTTTGGGCATTTTCGATGCAAATCCTTATATCATTCCCACGCTTTGTAGATTAATTCCCTATCACTTTAGTGGAAGTTGGTAATTTTTTTAATGATCTTAGTGGTCTTAGTAAGGGGAAATACTCACGAACTAGCTGATCCCACTTTGTGACATTGGCTGGGTTAAGGGAATGATACCAAGCCTTTGCTCTATCTCTAAGGGTAAAGGGGAACAGCCTAATTCTAACCACATCTTTCGACATCTGACGGTACTGAAAGTTATCACAAATTTCAAGGAAGTTCACTATATGTACATTGGGATCTTCATTCGTTAGCCTATAAAACTACACATTATGTTGAAGCATATTTAGGAGGGCTGGTTTGATTTCAAATGAGGCTACTTGTACGAGTGGCCTAGCTACTCCTTGGTTAGCCACATTGAATCTTAGTCTCATGAAGTCCATAAGGGTCCATTGTTGACATCCTTGGTTTGCTCCGTGGTCCAAATTTTGGTGAAATTCCTTAGCCATTGTTGATTTCACGATTTCTTCTTCTTCTTGTTCTTCTTTACGCCAAGCTTTCCTAATGGTTTGTTCTAGTCGAGCGATGTCTAAATCTAAGGTTTCAGCTGTGCGAATCGAACCTCTCGTGACTCTTGTGTTCATGCAAGAGCATGATTTTAGAAATAGAAAAGAAAGAACGAAAATAAAAAATTAAAAACTAACTAAATGCCTTAAACTGTAGAACTAAACTAATCACCTCCTCGATAACGGCACCAAAAACTTGATAGCAGTTTTTTAATATATGTAATTTTTAATATTTAACCTCAATAATCCGCAAGCGTATGGGTCGTTCGCATAATACCTAAGGTGTCAATCCCACGAGGAGGGTTAATCTAATCTTAAAATCATATCCAAAACAATTCACAGTAATTCAAATGTAACAAAACTAAACCAAGAATTTAATTCAATCATGCAACTCAATTCCAAAAATCAATTATGAAAATATTAACAAAATAGCAGTTACAACACCTAATCAAGAATCAACCTAAAGAACTACCAATTAAGAGAAAGGAGAAATTTATCTATCTTTCATACTAACCTAACAATTATGACTTATTAGATTATTGGTTTTAGATAGTCCTAGGGTTAATTACTCTCTCTCGAGTTATAACCATTAACCCTAATTTATAAATCCTAATCAAATTATGGGAATTGCAATCTCTTGATTAACAATATATCTAAAACTCTAATTAGATCTGAAGTTGTCCAAAAACTATCAGGAACCTATGCAAGATCTTTCTTCGCACAATTTACCGATTTGATTTAATTCTCGTTCTATTAAATTACCTAACTTTTGTTAACCTAATTTAATTTTTTTTCACTCGATTCACCCTCTCAGTTTATCACTAAATTATGAAATCATAGAAATAAAATCACAATAAATCTAGTAAAGCACAAACAATCAATTTTTATTAAATTAAAGATAAAACAACCTGAAGGTGAGTTTAGACATCCTCAAAATTCATATAATCCTATCATCAACGGCTATCCCAATTTTATAGATTAATAAAATTGAAAACAAACCAAAAACAAGATCAGAATGAATGATAGAGGCAGCAATGCCGAGAAACCTTATGTTCTAGGAAGTACTTCATGTCAGCTTCTTCTCCGCCTCTCTTTTCCTTCTTCTCTTTCTCAATCTCTCGATGAACTCTCTCTACAGTTTCTCAATGGTGGCTGATGGAAAAAGCTCTCATCTCCTTTTTCTCATTCTTTATACACCTTTTTATGTTTTAGGTAACCCTAAGGTTTTTCCTGGGTCTGAAAGGTCCAAAAACTCCCTCAAAATGTGACTTTTCTAAGTGTTTGCACGTCTGCCTGACACGAGACATTTGAGCCTTCTTCACGATCATGATAATCATGCCACAATCGTGGGCTGTGTCCTAGGCTTCTGTCATGATCATGGCATATCTGTCACAATCATGGCATATAGGCTTACTCTAATGCTTCTGTCACGATCGTGGGGCTGAATCTAATACTTCTGTCATGATCGTGGCCTATTGGGCCATGATTATGGGCCGTTGTTTTAGCCTGAGTGTCTTCAAAACTTCCCCATTCTTCGATGTTGACCCTGAAATACTAACAAACACATCAAGGTACCTCAAAGACATAATAATTAAGCTCAAAGACTTGACTAACCCATAAAAACACTTAAACACAGTTAATTAACAAACTAACAATTCTAACCTAAACATATACTAAATGATTAAGTTAACACTTAAATATATAACAAACTAAGCCCTAAAACATGATGCAATTCAGACTTATCAATTTTAGTGACTACTTTATTCAATACTTCAGATTGTCCATTAGCTAGAGCATAGTAAAAAGTAGAATTCAGTAATTATATGCCATAATTCAAAGCAAAATCTTTAATTTCATTACCAGGAATCATAGCGTTTTGGTTACTTATTATTGATTGTGGAATTCCAAATTGATGAATAATTTGTTCCTTAATGAACTTCACTTTGTCCACTTATTTAAACTTTTTCATAGGTTGAACCACCACCCATTTAGTAAAATAATCAGTCATGAGTGCTTTGAGACTAATCCAAGGTGTTAGTTAAGCAGTGCCCACCAGATTAATTTCATTCAAGAGTGGTTTGAGATTGATTCAAGGTAGATATAAGGCTTATCTGGCTCACAGAGTTGATACCTGTGCTGAGTAGATGGTACAGGATATTCCTGTTGTTAAGGAATTCCTGGATGTGTTTCCCGCCAAGTTATCTAGTTTGCCCCTAGATAAGGAAATATAATTTACGATTGACCTAGTTCCAGGTACTACTCCTATATATATTCCTCCATATAGTATGGCACTTATGGAATTGAAAGAAATAAAGGCTCAGTTACAGGAGTTGTTAGATAAGGGTTTCATCAGACCAACTGTATCATATTGGGGAGCTCCATTTTTATTTGTGAAGAAGAAAGATGGGACTTTGAGATTGTGTATCGATTATAGGCACTGGATCAGGTGACAGTGAAGAAAAAGTATCTGTTGCTGATAATTGGTGACTTATTTGATCAATTATAAGGAGTTTAGGTATTCATTAAGTTAGACTTGATATCAGGGTACTATTAGTTGAAGATAGCAGAGGCCGATGTACCAAAGAATGCATTCAGGACTAGATGTGGGCATTTTGAGTTTTTAGCGATGTTGTTTGGGTTGACAAATGCCCCAGCTGCTTTTATCGCTTTGATGAATAAGGTATTCCAACCTTGTTTAGATAGTTTCATGATTATGTTTATTGATGACATTTTGATGTCTTCGAAGAATAGAAAGGAACATGCTGAGCACTTGAGGTTAATTTTACAGGTTATGAGAAAGAAGCAATTGTATGCCAAGTTCAGTAAGAGTGAATTTTGGCTTGATCGAGTAGTGTTCATAGGATATATAGTAACTGGACAGGGCATACAAGTTGACCCAAAAAAAGTAGAAACAATGATGAAATGGGAAGCTCCGACAAATTTGTCAAAGATCCAGAGTTTTCTAGGATTAGCTGGTTATTATCAAAGGTGTGTCGAGGGGTTCGCATTAATCTCAGCCCCTTTGACAAAACGCCTGAGGAAGAATGTGCCTTTCTGATGGAATGATGAATGTTAGAGAAGTTTTGAGGAGCTAAAGCATCAGTTAACTATGACACCGATGTTAACTATTCCATCTAGATTTAGAGGTTATGTGGGGTATAGTGATGTGTCACACCAGGGTTTAGGATGTGTTATGATGCAGCATAGTAGAGTGATAGTATATGCATCGAGACATTTGAGGTCTCACGAGTTCAATTATCCAGTTCATGATTTAAAGCTTACTGTAGTGATTTTTGCTCTAAAAATATAGAGACATTACCTATATGGAGAGACATTTTAGATATATAATGATCATAAGAGCATGAGGTATTTGTTGAGTCAGAAGGAGTTAAAAATGAGATAGAGAAGATGGATAGAATTGTTGAAAGATTATGACTGCACAATTGAGTATCATCCGGGTAAAGCTAATGTAGTAGCTGATGCATTAAGTAAAAAACTGATGGCAATGTATCGCAAGTTCAGATATCAAGGTTAACTGACCTAGTGCAATTAAAAGCATTAAATGTTAAGTTGAATGTAGGGCAGAATGAGGAATTGATAGCTACATTAAAGTTGAGACCTGTATTTCATGACATAATTAGTAAAGCTCAAAGAAAAGATTTGGAATTTGTGAAGCTTGTTGAGAAGATGAAAGTGAACCTGAATCCTGAATTTGAATTGAGGAATGAGACCTTATAGTTGAACCAAAGACTATAAGTACTTGATGTGGATAATATGAGAAAAAAGATTCTGGATGAAGCATATATAGCAGTTTATACTATGTATCTTGGTACTACTAAGATGAATAACACAATAAAAAACAACATTTCTAGTAGCTAGGGATGAAGAAGCAAGTGGCTGACCATGTGGCTAAGTGTTTAACTTACCAGCTGATTAAAGCAGAGCATTAGGCTCCAATTAGTAAGTTATAGTGGTGAATGAGGTAATAAGATTACATGGGGGTTTTAGTGTCCATTGTGTTGGAAAGAGACCCTAGATTTACTTCAAGATTTTGGGGTAAGAAGTTGAACTTTAGTACTGCATTTTATCCTCAAATAGATGGACAGAGTGAGAGAACGATTAAGACTATTGAGGATATGCTCAGAACTTATGTATTGGTGTTTCTAGGAGCATGGATCAGTATATAGTTTTAATTGAATTTGGATATAATAACCATTGTCACATTAGTATTGGTATGGCACCGTACGAGGCATTATATGGAAAAAAGTTTCGTTTGCCATTGTATTGGGATTAAGAGGGTCTAAGAATTATTCAAGGCCTAGAACTAATTTAAGACACTATTGATAAGGTGAAATTGATCCGAAATAGAATTAAAATAGTATAAGATCGACAAAAAAGTTATATGGATCATTACTGGAGAGATATGGAGTACCAAGTAAGAGATAAGTGTTTTTGAGAGTATCGCCTTAGCAAGGAGTGTTGAGATTCAGTAAAAAGGGTAAGCTAAGCTGTAGATACATTGGTCCATATAAGTTTTTAGGTAACCTTTATTTTATTCTTCTTGTTTGATAGAAAAAGGAAGTAGAGAAAATAAGTTATGTGCTAAAAATGAAGAGAGAAAGAAGAGAATCAAGATTCTTTTTCTTAGATTTTTGTGAACTTTTAACTAGATCTTAGTTCTTCTAGCTTAGATAAACTAAGAGTAGATTAAGTCTGAGCTCATTTTTGGATAATAGAGCTTTATAGAAGTTCTATTAGTATATGATGTTTAAATGAAAATATGTTTGTTTGAAGGGAACCAAGAAAGTTAAAGGCAAGAACAAGAGGAAAGACAAACTTGATCTTGGAGTTACAAGTAAATAGGTGGGTAGTATGATTATAGTTATTGTGATGATAAGCTAAAATATTTTCTTGTATGTATGCTAAATTGGTTCTCTTGAATCATTGTGAATGTGGGAAAAATGCTCTGTGAATTTGATATTATGTTTACTTTGAAAGATATTACATTTTGTATTGATGAAAAACAAAAAAACTTCAAGAAGCATGAAAATATAAATATGATATGAAATATGTAAGCATTGGAGAATTGCTT
>JANIIA010493941.1:0-15043 GCA_027478495.1 Erythroxylum alaternifolium | reverse complement strand
GAAGGTCCCAGGACAAAAAATTTTTGTTTTCCGCACCGTGTCCATGTGATGGGCACACCGGGATTTTCCTACATGACCTTGGTCCCATCTTTGTGGATTCAGGCCTTAAAACATATGCTGGGCAGCCCCAAGTCCTCAAGTGCCATAATGAAGGCACTCGTCCAGTCCACAACTCCCTAAGTGTTTTAGGCACCAATTTGGATGAGCAAAGTTAAGAAGATAACTTGTCATTTGTATGGCATATCCCCAAAACAATTCCGGAAGGCTAGCGTAAGACATCGTTAATCTTACTAGGTATAATAGAGTTCTATTCCTTCTCTTAGCTACATCATTCTGTTGAGGTGTTCTAGGAGTTGACAAGTTGGAAACAATTCCATTGTTAATTAGGAATCATTGGAACTCCCCAAATAAGTACTCACCACCTCAATCCGATCAAAGTTGTTTTAATGGCTTGCCTAGCTATTTCTCAGCTTCAGCTTTGAATTCTTTGAATCTTTCAAAGAACTCACTCTTTTTATGCATCAAACACAAATGGCCATGTCTAGAGTAATCATCTATAAAGGTTATGAAGTATTCATAACATCCTCTAGCTTGTACGTTCATGGGCCCACACACATCAGTGTGTACCAGGTCCAACATAGATTTAGATCTATTTCTGTTAGAAAAGGAAATGAGGCCTTGGTCATCTTTCCTTCAATACAAGGCTCACAGGTGGGTAAAGGACCATTGTTCAAGCCCATAAGGATCCCATCCTTCACTAACCTATCAAGTCTTTTCTGATTGACATAACCCATCATTAAATGCCACAGATATTTTGAATTAATGCTAGAGTCATTGGATTTTCTTAGTTTTATTAGTTCTGTAGTGTTTAGTGAGCCTATCATAGGTTCTATAAAGAACAATCCCTGTTACTACATTACAAATAAAATCCTTATTCTCATATATTGAAACAACATTTTTAAAATATAAGGAATAATTAGATTTTATTAAACAAAAAATAGAAATCATGTTCCTTACAACCATTGGGAAGTAATATACATCCTCTAAATATAACCTATAACCATTAGGAAATTCTAAGATAACTACTCCCATTGCTTCTCCCAAAACGTAGGATCCATTCGCTATCTTGACTTGAAATTGGCCTTTAGGTAGTCTTTTCCTTTGCTGGAACCCCTGCATAGAATTGTAAACATGGTCAATGGCTCCTAAATCTAATATACAAGAATTAGATGAATCTGCCACATGTTTAGTTCCAAACAAACTTAGGAAACCTATACCTTGTTTGCTCTTGAGGGTCTCAAGGTAGACCATGCAGCTCCTCTTCCAGTGGCCTTTGTCACTATAGTGGAAACACTTTTCTTTGGTGTCCTCTTTGGCCTTCTTTTTCATAGGTTAGGCTTTAAGCCCTGTTTGGGTCTTCCCTTTCTTTGCACCCTTTTTCTTTTGCTTGCCCTTACCCTTGGGCTTAGAAGAAGATGCCACATAAGCCTCTGGCCTATTGGCCCTGATATTTAATATCTCCTCAGTGTTCTGGAGGGTAGTCATCAACTCACTTAAGGTGTAATCCTTTGTGTTGAGCTCATAGTCTAACTTAAATTGTTGAAAAGAAGAGTTTAAGCTGTTGATGATCATAATCATCTATGTTTTCGCATTTATGTCCACCCTAAGCATCTCGACCTCAGTAATCGTAGAGATTCCCTTAAGCATGTAATCCTACACCAGTTCACCAAGCTTTTGTTTGAGATTGTGAAAGATTTGGATAACTTTTACCCTGGCAGACCTGGTCCTCACACTAAACATCTCATGTAGGTGATGGACCATTGCACCCGCATTTTGCATGCTTACAAGTTGCTTCTGCATACAACATTGCGCTAATATAAGCCTAAATATAGAACTTGGCAGTCTTATTAGCATTCTACCATCGCTCATATTGCTGGACTTGCTCAGGAGTTGATTTGTCACCCGAAGGTGCAAGCTCATTGTCCGTTAATAACCATGAAATTCGTTCATATTGGAGAACGACGTCGAGGTTACATCTCCTTTCATTAAATTTCTCTCCATTTTCTAATTGTTATTAGTCAAGAGCATTGTAAGTAGATTCATATTGTGGTGGTTATGTCTAAAAATATAAAATATTAAAGAATGAGCATACTAGTCAAAAATTGGAAGTTTGTATAAAATCATAATGCATGTATGCATGATGATAGACTTAAGAAAACTTAAAAATTAAATCTTTATACAACGGTTATTTTTCTTACCTATAACGGACTAAGTGACGGTGGGTCATCTTATCCATTAAAAGAAAAATTGGGACCCTCCCACTCAAAAAGTTACCAAGCATCTTTATGCCTAACTCTTTAAGAAGCACCATAATTTGGTCCATGCATTTATCAACAAAGCTATGGTAGGCAGATTATTGATAAACCATGTTGAGTGTGCAACCATTTGATTCATCCATTAAAGGTACTTGCAAACTATGCCTCAGTAGGAGGTCACATTTACTAGTAATAAGTAGACTTATCCTTTAGTAGACCCAAACCCTGCAAGATCTAGGATTCATTTCCTTTGGTGGAGAGTAACACTTCACCACATGCAAATGGACCATCATATGGAGACCGTGGACTCTCACATGAGCATCCTCTCCCACACAATCTTTTTCAGTGTTTAAGTTTTAATAAATACCATCTTGTCTATATGCAATTTATTAACCATCCTATATTGTTTCATTATATATCTCATACATAATTAATGCATGGCAAAGCCTAGGGTTGCAAGTTTTCTAAATGGAGTACAATCACATAATATTGTGTATTATTTGCATCCATTCATCCATCCATCTCATGAATTAAATAGCTACTTTTGATTGTCCATCCTAGAAAACTTAAAAAAATTACAAGGCCTATTGGCCCAAAATTTCTTATTGGACTTGGATCTTCCGCTTCAAACTTTTCACTCGCACAACCCGGCCCATTCGGTAAAAACGAGTTAATGGCATTTTATTTGTAATTTTTTTAAAAAACAAACTGATTTGTAAACAATAAAACAAAAGTTCTAGCACTTGCAAAAATCAAGAATTAACATAATTTAAACAAAATAAAATCTGCCATTAACACAAAATAGAAACCGAAAATATTTACCTATTCTTTTCTTCGATCCATGACTACTCCGTCTTCAAAATTATAGAATTATTTTCAGTAAAAAAATGAAAATAGAAAAATTAAGACAAGGAGGAAATATGGCAATGATAGCCACTCTCTTTGTTACAAACTAAACAAAGTAAACTTACAAGGTAAATCGATTTTCTATGGACAATCAAAAGAATGAACCAAAACATACATAGCATATATTATTATCACATAAAATATGCAGCAGACATAATTTAATTGCCAACCTATGCAACATATAGGAACTGAATCATGCATAATAAAACCCAGCTTTGATACCAATTGTTGGATCGAAAACAAGATCATGCTTGGTCTGGCTAAATGGTAGATTTCAAAACCTTTTTCCAAAATCAAATACATCGAAAATGTAAATACCAAATCAACATACTTTAAATCCATACATGACACAGCATAAAAAATAAATAAATAAAATAAGAACAAGATCGGATTATTACCGACTCCTCGCTATAGTTTCAACTCCTCGTTGCTATGTCCTTAACCAATCCAATCTACCATTTGTTTTCCTTGGATAACTTGGATAACAAGATCCTTTTGTAGGAAAGGAGAAGAAATATGTAGGAGAGTAAACCTTTTGCATTGTTCGGTCAGTTAGGAGAGAAAATTGGGAGCCAAATTTATGCACACTTCATTTAGTATCAAAACTAAAAATGATTTATGTAAAAAACCAAATTCTATAACACTTGTTCAGTTTTTAGGAAAGAGTAGAAAGAACTAAGACAGCCCACGTTCATTTAGCTAATCAATGCTAAAAATGAATTGTTTCCTTCCCACTCCAACACTTGGATGATTTCGGAGAAAATGAAAAGCCAAAAAGACACCACTCCATTCTTTAATAAAAAGAATGATAAAAGGGTTGCACGTTTTCTATCCACTTTCATTCATATAGAATGCTAAAAAAACTTTACATTAGCTCCCCACACTTATTTCCGTTGAAAATCAAACGAGCTGTTCATTTATTTTATTAAAACAAGCTATCAACACCATTTAATGAAGAGTATTACCAAATCCTACATATTTGTAGAATTCAGATTTGCTCTTTTTTAATTTTAATTCAATTAATCTAATTAATTAAATAAAAATCCAGCCCTATATTAAATGTTCCTTTGGGCTTATAATTAATAATTAATTAGTGTAAACCCAACATTTAATTATAGGCTTAAGACCCAATTTAATTAACTCTTCATTAAATTGTTCCGGTCTTGTTGGCTCGAATCCAATTCGTCCATTCTCTCCAAACTCTCATTTTCTTTCCAATAACCTCCGTTTACTTTTCTTACATTCCTTGATAACCTTCCTAGAAGCCAAGTGAGGAATCTAATTGGAGTTAAATATTTTAAGCTCCAATAAGCTTGAAATTAATTTAATCTCATTAGAATTAATTCTGACTTTTTAACTAAATATCATTCCACTAAAGTCAATTGGTTGAACTCTTAATTATTTAAAATTAGGAGAAAACGTGTTTCAAATTTATTAATTCGATGTCCAATCGCAAACTCTATTATGAACTATATTATAGCCATCCGCACAATAAAGGGTAAAATTACCATTTTATATCTCCCGTTTTACTCTACTTGGTGATTAACACACAAGATCTAATCTTGGTCTTAAGACTTGATAGGTAGCTAGTCTATCAAACTACTAGTTCCAGTTTAATCAACAATCTACATAAAACATCTAGAAGTGATGATATTACTATAAACTTTTTATTTGAGTGAATGCTCCCTAATGCATGTTTCAATTAATAATTCCAACATGCGGACACTGGATTGATACCCTATAAAAAGCCATTCCAATCATATAAAGGATTATAACGAAACACACATGAGTTCAACAATTATCAAGATTATGGTTCCTAATAAATGAATGCTAAGGTGTATGTTTTAAGATTAAAGTAACGGCCTATTTTATTCTTTAAAAACATAGGTGATTCCAAATTCATTTAATAGTGCCATTATCGATAGTTACTACTATCATGAGAAACTCATCATTCCCTTGAAGTAAACTCCTTTACTTAGATGAAGGTAAATCGTAGCACTACAGTATAAACCATAATCAAGTGACCAACTTGATTATTCGACTGTGAATCAATTAATTTAGATTCTAATAATATATATGTTTCCCATAGATCTCCATGTATACATATATTACTTACAAAGGAACCTTGGTACCTTATGAATAGTTATATTATGCTCATAAAAATAAAACCAAACTCTTTTGTTTTATTAATAATAAATATTTTCATTACAATAATGTAACTAGAAGAAAATTAAGTTATATGTAAATAAATTTGCTTTCCAAGGCACTATATTTACATAACCCTAATAGTCGTATCTTATGGTCTGAGTCCAAGCTTAATTCAAATATCAAAATTTTTTTTAAAAAAGGTCAATGTTAGTCCAAAGTCTAGCGAACTCAAACTAAAATTGTTGACTTTAAACTAAATCGAGTTAGACTATTTTATCAAACTTGAGATTTACTTTTAAAATAAAAATTTTATTTTAGTACTTATAAAGAAAAATATTTTAAAATAATACTCAAAAAGAGATGACTTGTGTGTGTGACTCCTAGGTGTTGGTTATTGCCCAATGGATAATGGCATAAGGTATATGTTCAAATTATTTCATTTTCCATTACCAACTATTAATGTTAGTATTTATAATTTTGTTAAATCTACAACTGAACATAGATTTCTTTTTCTATAACTAAATATTTATTGAATAAACATTTGAGATTAAGTAATAACGTGAGAGCATATCGATAGTTTAATTTTGAGATTTTCAAATAATTAAATTAGGTTTATATTAATTTATTATATAATAATAGATATTGGTGGATTTTAATAAATATTTGTCTTTTATTTATTCTTACAATTTTTATTTCTTATTTAGTATATACCAGTTTTCTAACGATTTAATGTCAGTCGAACCTTTAAATTTTAAACCTTTCCTTTAACCGGTTCAGTGTTCGGTTCGATTTTTAAAACGTTGTCAAAAACAAATTGAATAAATATATCAAAGAACAAAAGATGTTGGAGATTAAAAATAAAAAATAACACAAGAGAAGGAGATGAGCAGGTTGAAAATGAAACGAAGAAAGTGGAAAATCTCCACCACTCATACATAGCCCTAATTTCCCCTCTAAACAATAGCATCTCTCCTTTCCTTGTCTCTACCTTTTTTGTCTTTATAGTACTTTTCAATTTTTTCCCTTTTTTTTTAAAAAAATCATGCAAATAAACAAAATTACATTTGTGTAGTGCAAGCAGGCTAGCAGGTTGTGATTTCTGTATGTATTTTTCTCTACCACCTTTGTCTATGATCTCCTACTCCTACTCATACATTGTTCTCTTCTCTTTTTGGACTTCACCTACATGTTTTTAATCTTCTACTCAGGTATGCCAACTGCCTTCACCTTTTGCACGCCATTTCTTGCTTAGCTCCCTAATTGTAAAAAGCTTCGATCCTTCTCTTTTGTTTGATTACAGCTTTAGAAAGACATGCCTTTGCTTTTCTTCCATTGTTGTTATATTACTTCTATTTGATGTTTATTTTTTTTGCTTTACTTTTCTATTCTTGTCCATTTGACCTTTCTTCTAGGGATCTTCTACTTGTTCTCATCAATACCAGTCTTTCTTCACATGTTTTGACAAAGATGAACTTGCATAACTTAAAAGCCAATAGATTTTAATCCCCAATATTTAATTTTATCATTCACTAAATCTAATAAAATTGTAGACTTGGTAGTTTCAGATTGAGTTTTTGAATCTTAACAAACATGAAAAACGTTTTCTTATCTTACCCTTTCTTCAATATTGACAACATCACAACTTTATTTATACCTATAAGCTTCTAAACCATAATGAATAAATGTTAGACTGATGGAATGATTATTCTATGTGCTAGGATGCTTTTTTGTTTCTCAAAAGTTTTTCATCTTTTCATTTCCAATATCACCATCATTATATTCTTTCAAAAGTTGCAGGTTAGTATCAGGATTTATGGTGTTATGTTCTTGCTAGATGTGTTTGTATGGTTCTTTATGTTAAAAGTCATGCTTCAAAAATTAGTGGACTAGGTCCACTTTTCTATTCCTAGTTTCTAACAATAATATCTTATGTTCCTAGTTTTAGCTATTTTGACCATTGTTCTACTTAGTCAGTTTGCGAAAAAACGGTTTCTTTATATAATAAGACCTAAAGCTTTGGCTTATTGTAATTAATGAAATTCAGTACCTCATCCTCCCATTCAAAATTACTTTTTTGTCTTATCCTTTATTGAGAACCGACAAATTTTTTGGTATTAGAGCATGTTATTTTAGTGACCAACACCTGCACCCCTTTTCACTCACAGTAAAAATAAGTGAGGTCTAAACTAGGAAAAGAAAAAAATTGGCAAAGTGGCAGAGAGAGCAAACACCAGACAGAAGCTTAGTTATAGAGAAAACCATGAGCATTGTACCAGACCTCGATAAAAAAAAATTAATACCATAGCAAGCAATGGCACCAACACTACCTCTCAAACCTTAATTGCAATTTTCAAGGAGGAGAAATATCACCTGCGGAGTCTCAAGATGAAGACTTTATTCAAGTTCCAAGAACTTTGGCACTTGATGGAGAACGGGTATGAAGAGCCAAACCCAGCACTGGCTAAACCTGATCAACAATTGCGGGAGAATGCAAGAAGGATGCCAAAGCTATATTTTTCATCCTGTTGGTAATGGATGATGAGATATTTCTAAGAATTGCCGTAGCTTTAACCTTGAAGGAAGATTGGGAAATTCTGAAGCAAGATCTTTTAGGTGAAAAAAAGGAAATCACAATTAAACTCCAGTATCTTTATCATAAATTTGAGACTTTGGCTATGAAAGAAAAAGAGTTTCTGCAAGATTTTCTTTCTGTGGTGTCTAGGATTGTTAGCCATATAAAAACTCAGGGTGAAAATGTTAGCAGCGAAACTATTGTTAGTAAAGCTGAAGGAGTTTAACTAAGGATTTCAATCATGTTGTTGCTACCATTGAGGAATTTAAACACTTATCAACTTGAACATTTGAATAATTAAGGGGTAATTGCCTATGAAGAGATGTTTAACAAATCCAGTCAAAAAGTAGATGAGAAAGCATTTGAACTGAAAGGGAAGTACTCCTTTAAAGGGAAAACAGAAAATTTTGGAAGCAAGGTAGAGGCAGAGGTGGTTTTCGTGCCGAGGTAAAAGGCGTGGTCAATCAAGCAATCATCAACAACATAGAAGGACCATCCAATGTCGATATTGCAAAAAATATGATCACAATGAGGCTGAATGTTGGACAAAGCAGAAGGATGAGTAGAAACAGAACGATTTCACAGAAAAGGTTAAAGAGGAAAGTAAGCTTTTTATAGCACAATGTCATGTTGATGATGTCTCTAATGATGTCTGGTTTATAGACAATGGGTGCTCCAATCACATATGCGGAACGAAGTCTCTATTTCAAGATCTTAATGAATCCTAAAAGAGCAAAGTCTGACTTGGAGATGACAAGCAAATTCATGTTGTAGGTAAAGGAACTATTTTCATTAACACAGTTGAAGGTAATGTAAAACGTTTTTACAATATGCAATACCTGCCCAATCTAGCTCATAATTTGTTAAGCTTTAGACAGCTTATAAGCATTAGATATGCAATATTGTTTGATAATGAGTACTGTGTCATTAGGTATAAGAAAATTGAAAAAACCATAGCTAATGTTCTCATGTCTCAGAACAATGTGTTTCCTCTTGAAGTGTCCACTATTGCAAATTGTGCATTAGTTGCTAAAGGGTCCAATGAAGCAAAATTATGGCATTTATGTTACAGTCACTTGAATGAAAAAAGGCTGAAGCTGCTAAGTTAGAAAATATGGTTCTTGGGTTACTTAATATAGGTGTACTTGATTTTTATGGAGGTTATGTATATGGGAAATAAAGTCAAAATTCATTTCCTGTAAACAAGGATTAAAGGGCTTTTGCTTATCTTCAATTGATTCATGTTTATATACGTTGTCCAATAAGTGTGGAGTCTTTTGGTGGAAGTGAGTAATTTGTGATGTTTATTGATGATTATAGCCAAATGAGTTGTATTTCTTAGAACAAAAATCAGAAACCTTTGGTTGTTTCAAGAAATTCAAAGCAATGGTGGAGAATCAAAGTGGGTGTCACATAAAAGTGCTTTGATCAAATAGAGGTGGTTAGTTTACCTATAATGAATTTAATAGTTTATATGATGAACATGGTATTCATAGGGATTTGACAGCACCATACACCCCACAACAAAATGGGGTAGTGAAGCGAAAGAATCGGACAATCATTGAGATGGCCAGGAGTATGATAATAGTAGGTCGACTTCCAAAATAGCTTTGGGCAGAAGCTGTAGCAACTGCAGTGTATTTAATGAATCTCTCGCCAACAAAGTTATCATGAATTGTAATTTATATGAAGCATGGAAAGATCAGAAAATAGGGGTAAGTCATTTGAAAGTGTTTGGTTGTATAGCTTATGTCTTATATGCATCTTTACATGGCACCAAACTTGATAAAAATAAAAAATTGCATTTTTGTTGGCTATGGCACTCAATCTAAGGCATATAGGCTATATAATCCTACAAATGGAAAAATAATTATTAGCCGAGATATGAGGTTCAATGAAGAAGATAATTGGGTGTGGAATTAAAATAATGGAACAATGATAGTACCACCTCATGCTCATGTTCCAGGAGATACTTTAGAATCTACCACTGCTAAACAAACAGAACCAACAAGTTATAATGATCAATCTAGTGACAACAGCTCTCCATCACCTCCTAGTAGACTATTAACTCTAGCAAATTCAAGTTCTTTAGGTGAAACACCTCCTAGGAAATTTCGTTCTTTGATGGAAATTTATACTTCCTGTAATTATGCTTTATATGCATATGACCCTGTTAATTATAATTAAGTTACAGAAAAACAAGTTTAGGAGAAAGTCATGAATGAGATGTCAGCTATATGTTCTGCTTCAGATGATGATAAGGTCATCACTTCTTACTTCCTTGAACTCTATGAAATAGCATCAGAACTAAGAGAAAAAAGATACCCAGAAGTGCTCTTTCTATCATCCAATGAACCAGCCCAATCGTTATATGTAAACCCAAATAATTTGAAGTCTGATACTTTTGAGTACCAAAATTCCAAAATCAACAGTTCAAAGAATATTTGACAAAAGTTTCCTCAATTATAAGCTAAATGAGATCGTATAAGAGAATATTAATGACAAAACTATTGTAGCTAAGGTGCTTATAAGACTAGTACCTAAGTTTGAGCATATTGGCTGCGATTAAAGAGCCAAAGGCTTTGTCAACCTTTTCCTTTGACGAACTAATAGGTTCCTTACAAGACTGTGACTTTGGGATTTGGCTCAAAAGTATCAGACTTTAGATTATAAATAAATAATAAATTTAAAAATAAGGAGAAGATATAATTTTCAATTATTTTAGGACATTAAGAATAATAGGATTTTTTGATCAAATATAATTTTATTTAAATTTTAAAGAATTATATTTTTAAAAGGATACTAAAAACTTAGTAAGGTTTTTCACAAATAACCTGTGTCGTCGTCTTCTTCTCTGGAGGCGTCGTTGTCGCTTTCTTCCTTGCCACTAAACCTAGCGTCGATCTTCAATTTTCATAGCCTGCATAGCTAGAGATCCCCTTGGGGCGGCCCCCACTGGACCCCTACGATCTTTTACTAGCTTTTTCCAAAAACCTATCTCACTTATTGAGCCAAAATCCAATCTTATTAAGCAAGTCAAATTCGTCAATGGAGTTCCCATTCTTGAATATGAATTAGACGAATTTCAACAAATGATTGCCCCACATAAATTGAGCTTGGTTGGGAAGTTCTCTTATAGACGTTCGAAGATGGAGGAGGTGCATAAGGAATTTGGAAAACTTGGTTTTAATGGATCCTACACCATATGGTTGATGAACCCTCGTCATATTATATTCATTTTGAGCTTGAGGAAGATTACCAACAGTGCTAGATTAAAACCTTCTGGAACATTGTGGGATTTCCAATGGGGATTCTCAAATGGAAGCCAGGCTTTAAATTTGAGGAGGATCCTCCTATTGTTCCAATTTGGGTATCGCTTTTTGATTTACCCATGGAGTTTATGATTCCTAAGGTGATTTTTTCAATGGCTACGGCCATAAGGCAAACATTGAAGGTCGACACGCCTACGCTTAATCTCACACGATCTTCTGTGGCTCGTTTTTGTGTTGAAGTTGATCTAACAAGAGAATTGCCGGAATCAGTCAAGGTAGGTATAAGAGGCAAGAAGCATGATCAAGTATTCACATATGAACATGTACCATCCTATTGTTTAAAGTGTCATAAAATTGGCCACAAGGAAGTGGATTGTAGAATGGGGAAGTCCCCTCAATCTTTGAAGAAGGAAGAAGGTCGCAAAGAGAAGGATGATGTGAATAAAAAGGGAAAGGACTCAAATTGCCTCCCCCAAAGGTGACGTGGAAGCTAATTCGGGTATGAAAAAAGGTAATGAAGAGCAGGAAAAATTAGGACATTCGTATGATTCTGCCTTGGGCTTAAGTGGCAAAGAGAAGGAGTCGAACTTAGCTACCATTCCAACGGAAAGCCCTAAAGTGGATCAAGTGGAAAATTTAGTTGATGATGTCTCCAAAGTTGCAGAGGTTGAGCGTGCATGTGCTAGTGTGGAAAACTTAAAGGAAGATGCTATAATACCCCCAGCTGTACCATGCTCAAACACTTTTATTCTAGCGCTAAATTTAAATGTTGGACAGACTAAATTGAAGATCACAGAAATTGTGGAAGAAGGCCCGGAGCAGCTAGAAGCCACAGCCATATTGAACACTCCTCATGTCCAACAGGTGTGCAACAAACTGTTGCAGAGCGATACTCTGTAGCACAATGAAGCTTCAACTCCTTCAGTGGTGTCTCTTGTGCCCTCCCGTTGCAGTAAAGATTCTCTACAAGGATCACAGTTTGAGAATCGATTTGAAGTACTTCAAAATCTAGATACTTTAAATATAAATGACATGGAAAGAGCCAAGCATAAGTCGGATGAAATACTCGCTGAAACACACACCCCACGACATGAGAATGCGCTGCCTTCTGATGATGCTAGTATGAAGGAATTAGCACATGATGATACATTACTGGGATTGACTTCTAATCCCGAGGCAATAATCTGTAACATTAGGGGAGGAGATAGTTTGTCTGAGGGTGAATACCCGCAGCTTACGGGTTCTGGTGAGGCCACGATGCAATGAAAACGTGGGTGAAAATCAAACGCTGAGAGGTTGCATGCACAAAAGGGGTTGACTCTCAGGTGTTAATCCAGTTTATCCTAATACTTTTTGTTCGTTTTGTTTTCTATGATTAATCAATTAATCTGGAATATTAGGGGAATTGCTAATGAAGAATCAAAAGACATTTAAAGAACCTAATTAGGGCTCACTCAATAACTTTTCTGGTTATTTTGGAACCCATGTTAGGGAGTAATGATCTTGATAGTATAAGGAGGGAGCTGCAATTTGATGTTAGTATAAGATCTTGTTCCGACAAGATTTGGATTTTTTGTAATAGTGAATATAATCTGGTTTTGTTAGAAGAAATGGAACAGGTTGTACATATGCATGTGAACCACCCAATCATAGACAGAAGTTTTCTTATCTCCGCGATTTATGCCAAAAGCACGAGGACGGGAAGACACCCTCTGTGGAATAATATGTTGCATTTTTAAGAACTACACCTGGGGCTTCCTTGGATGGTCAGAGGAGACTTTAATGCTATCTGAAACTTAGAGGAATACTCTAGAAGTTCGGTTCATGATAGGGGGCTATGGATGACTTCAATAATTGGATTGATTCTTGTACTCTCTCTAAATTACAGACTGTTGGGGATGACTTTACATGGGAAGGGACACGAAGCACTGGATGGGTGAGTAAGAAGCTGGATCGTATACTTTTCTCGCATGAGTGGGTTGATTTATTTTCTAAGTCTTCTATTCAACACCTAAATGGAACTACTTCGGACCATTGTGCTCTCTTCCATCAATTTGGCCCCATTGTTGAAAGTAGACCGAAAGTTTTCCATTTTCAAAATATGTGGTTTCGAAGGCCAGAGGTGATGGAAGTGATTGAAAATTCTTGGGATCAACCTATTCAAGGTTACGGCATATATGCTTTTTCTTTGAAGTTGCATCGATTGAGGGGGGTTCTGAAGGTTTGGAACAAAGAGACTTTTGGCGATGTTTTTTCAAATTTTAAAGCGGCGGAGGAGGAGGTCAGATTACTTGAAATCCAATATGATGTGTTGCCATCTGAACAACATCTAGAGGAGCTTCACCGTGCTAGGGCATTCCTTTTGCAAAAACTCAAAAAGTTTGATGATTTTTGGAGACAAAAAATAAAATTAAAATGGCTCAAGGAGGGTGATGCAAATACCGAGTTTTTCTATGCTGCACTGGCGGAGAAGCGGATAAGGTTACGTATTCAGAAAATACAATCTGATGATGGTACTTGGTTGGTTACACGTGACGAGATTGAAGTGGAGGTAGTGAGATTTTTTGAAACCTTGTTGAAGCATGAACATGAGAATATTAGTGGGATTGTGCTACGGGATTTCTTACAACACATTCCATCCTTGCTTATAGAGGAAGATTGAAGTGGGTTACTATGTGACATTGACCTGGAAGAGATCCACTAAGCTGTACATGACTTGGATCCATCTAGTGTGCCAAGGTCGGATGGTTTTGGAGGTGAATTTTTTAGGAGGTGTTGGGATATAATATGTTCTGATCTATTAGGCGCTTGCAAGGAATTCATGATGGGAGTCCCGATTCCGAGAGCCATAACTAGTACACTAATTACCCTAATTCTAAAAAAGGCTTCATATACAACCTTTTCGGATTTTAGGCCAATTAGCCTTTTGCAATTTTCTTAATAAGATCTCCACTAAGATCTTAACTAAGTGAATAAAAGGGTACTCCATAAGTTAATTTCTGAGGAACAATCTACCTTTCTTTCTGGCCGTGATATTACTGATAATGCCTTGCTTACACAGGATCTTTGCCAATTTTTGAATCAAAAGGCGGTGGGTGGGAATGAGGTCCTAAAGCTTGACATGATGAAAGCTTTTGATAGGGTTAATTGGGAATTTTTGGAGAAGTTATTGGAGGCGTTTGGTTTCCCCAAACCTTTCATTCACATGGTAATGTCCAATTTAGAAAGTTCGTGGTTCTCAGTCCTTGTCAATGGTTATCCTTTCAGTTTTTTCAAAGCTTCGAGGGGTATAAAGCAAGGAGATCTGCTCTCTCTGTATTTGTTTCTTTTGGTCTCGGAAGCACTTACCCGCAGGTTAAAACACTTAATGGAACTAGGATTGGTGGCGCGATATGGCTCCTCCGCAGGTTCATAACTTATTTCTCACTTGTGTTTTGCCAATGATTTAGTGATATTCACAAGAGGTTTGAGAATATCGCTGTAGTATCTGAATGATTTTTTTCACAGGTTACGAAGAGGCAACTGGGTAGAAAATTAATCGGAGCAAAAGTACGTTCCTTGTTGCGAAAAATTACAAACCGCGCATAGTTCAGAATATTATAGATATCCTGGGGATATAGCATGGTACTTTTCCTTTTACCTACCTTGGTTGCCGTATTTATATGGGTAGGAAAAAGGCTGATATTTTTCAGTATTTACTTGATGCTTTGGAGAAAAGGTTGGGGATCTGGAAGAATAAACTATTGTCGCAGGGCGGTCGAGTACTACGTATTAAACATGTACTCTCTGTGATACCTTTGCACATATGGGCCTCTATTAACCCTCCAAAA
>JANIIA010493898.1:0-33478 GCA_027478495.1 Erythroxylum alaternifolium | reverse complement strand
AATTATAAGCATTCAATGCACATGTGTGTCTATGGAATATGTACGATGCATGTTCATGACAATCCCGGTATCAATCCCGAAAAAAATCAATTCACATTCTTTTATCGGTCCACTCACTTTGGTTTAATCCCCCATTTTCAAATTAATCTATAAAAATTCACTAAATCTCATGGAGAGGTAGATAAATGGCTTAGGAATCTGACGTTTCAAAAATCAGGTCAATCGGAGGTCGGATGGCCAAGTTATAAGCAAAAAAAGGCAAAGGGTCGGATGGGAAAATCAAAATGGGCTAGTCGCACTCGCGAGAGTCTCCCAGCCGCGAGACGCGCGAGCTCGCGATCGCGAGGAGCGCGTAATGTGCTCGTCCTAGCGCTCGCGAGGGGCGCGTAATGTGCTCGTCCTCACGCTTGCGATCGTTCGTGCTAGCGAGGAGCGCTCTTGCACTTACCCTCGCGCTCGCGACCTTGTCGCGCTAGCGAGGAGGCTGGCCCTCGGAGGAACGCGCCCTCGCGAGAGTCAGCTTCCATGCTTAACTTCGACTACCAATTTTCTTCTATCACGCTTGTTCTTCTTCCAACACACATAACTTTTCACTTAGGGGTCTAAAATTAACAAATTTAGTATCAATAGAAAGATAACAGAAAGACCTACAATTTCTATGAAGGACTCATGACAAATTCCACCTCTATAGGGGTCAAAATGCACTTCAAAGTATCTGTCCTAAAAATCCCATCCTAAATAGGAACACAACTTCTAAAATTCATAACTTCCTATCCCATTCTTCAAAAATTCCATACTATATATCAATGGAAAAATCATAACACATTCTACACTACTCATGAAGAATTCAGAAGCAAATTCTACCTCTAACTAGGTCAAAATCTCAATCAAAGTTTCTGCCTTGTTACATGTCACGTAAACCATATCCACATTTCACAAATTCATATCTTTCAATTCCTACATCCAAAAATAACATATTACACATCATTGAGAAGCTAAGACATTCCTATACAACTTTCAATAAGGCTACTTGCTCCAATTCAAACCAAAACAGTCCAGAAGTTGCCTCACAACACAGTATCCACAAAACTATACTTAATGGACATTTCCAAACACAAAGCATATTAATCTATGGCATAACATCCGAAAATCAACAGATCATAACGTTCAACCCTCATATCAAAAAATGTCATACTTTATAGAGATAGAAAGCTAACAAGAAAATCTACAACTCTCATGAGACCATTTTAGCAAAATCTGCCTAAATCTACCCAGATAAATTCACAAAGTTTCAGATCACTAAATTCTCGAGCTACTGTTCATCCCTACACATATTCTCACATTCAAGTCAAAATTTGGAACCCTTCAAGTCAAAATTAAGTATCACTTCCTTCACAAGAATTGTAGAAAAACTTATAAAGTTTAATTTAAGACAAAAATCATCTCAATATCACAACCACGTAAAAAGTTATGGCAAAATAATTGACACTAGCACAAGTCAAAATTTCCAGATTTTTATCCTAACTCTTCTCCTACCTCTTCCACACTATTTCCTCAATTATAACCACTCAATTCACTCAAGATTTCAACCACAACAAATCAAAACCTCCACTTGAACAAGAATCCACAAAATGGCAGCAACACACTCTCTATCCTTCAAACATTTCTACACTCATCTAAGACACCAATTAACTTCCAAAACTTCTAAAACATCTCTAACTTCCATTTATCAAAGTCTACTTCATCAAGCATCAATTTAAGCAAGAAATTCACACACACACACACCCAATATACTCTAACACAATTCTCATGCAATTAAGTGTGCACACACCACAAATATTGTAATTAATTGACAAAACCATAAGATAAAGTTTGTTTCTTACCTATTAAGCTCCCAAATCTTTCACAACTTCAACTCTTCAAAATCTCACAACTCTCTACCCTTCACTACCACACACGTCCATCACCATCTTGAGGGGGTGAGGTTTAGGTTAGGATTGTTAATAAACTAAAAGAGGAGTAAGCAAGGTGAAAGAGAGTGGAAAAGATGGTCAAAAGTTCAAAGAGAACATGGAAGAAGAGAGCTACGGAAATGGTGGAGAAAAATGTCACTTAAAGCACCAAAAACCTTTGATAAGAAGAAGTGTCGTGAACAACTAAAAGATGATGGCTTTTTATTAAATAAGCATATATGGTGGCATGTTAGGCAAGTGACATGTGTCACTTACCACATGTCACACTCTAAACTCCTCACTTAGGTTCTTTCCAATACAATTCCAATTTTTATTCTAATTTCTCCCCAAATTTCCAATGGCTCAAATTAATAATACCTAAATTCATGTATCTAAATTTTCAGTGCCATTGGATAGTCATTTTTACTACCGATAAACCATTATTCTGCCACTTGGCATTTTTTTCCTAGTCCATAAATTATCCCGAAAATTTCCAGAAAATTTTTAAAATTCAATAAAAATCAGAAAACTAAAATGACCCTCTCCAACACAATTTTTCAAGCACACAAATCATATTTTTATTTACAATCACATTTTTATTTACAATCACATTTCTTCACACTTTCACCGGGAAAGGTCATGAATGCATGTACAAGCATTTTCATGTGCAAAATTCACTATTCACATGTATGCGGATGCTAAATGATGCACGAACATGTAAAGGCATTTCTAAACGCCCATAGACTACTCAGAATTACTATTTTACCCTTCCCATCGATGATGGGATGTTACATTCAAAACCTTTCTAACTGTATTTTTAGGACCAAAGTGACCTCTATATACATAATTTTGGCAAAAAGTTAAGAAAAAATAATATTCACCCTCTAGCATAAAAAGTATAATAACTTTATCGATGCAAAACATCCAAAATAAGGTTTATCCTAAACATAATAATTTGCCTCATTCCTTATCTTTTACTTTATAAACTTACTAATATAGTTAGGTAAAGTTTTAACAACTAAATAATTAATAATAACAACTAAATAATTAATAAGGTCAACATACCATAGAACTATACCTTTTATTTTGGAGTAATTTTCCATTAGGAAAAGTTTTAGAAATAGGTAAAATATCTTCATCCTTTGTTGATTGACTTAGGTGATTTGCCACTGAATTTTCTGTTCCATTTCGATCTCTTATTGCTAAATCAAATTCTTGAAGTAGCAAAATCTATTGTATCAACTTTGGTATGGACTCCTTCTTTGTCAAAAGGTATTTTAATACTGCATGGTCAAAATACACAATAACTTTAGAGCCAATAAAATAAGATCTAAATTTATCTAAAGCAAAAATAATTGGTAAAAGTTCCTTCTCAGTTGTAGGGTAATTGCACTGTGCAACATCTAATGTTTTTAAAGTATAATAGATGACATGACATTGTTTTCTAGTCCTTTGGCCTAAAACAGCTCCCACTTCATGTCCCAAATAGTATATCCCAATTTTGTGGCCATATAGTAGGCATACATGTCAATAATGCCTTGAGCTTATGAAATGCATCTGGACATTATTTTCCAAATTAAAATGGAACATCTTTTTGTAACAACTTTGCTAATGGTATAACAATAATTGAAATCTCTTTAATAAACCTATGACAAAATCCTACATGTCCAAGAAAAGATCGAACTTCCTTAACATTTATAGGGTAAGGTAAGTTCACAATTAAATCAACCTTTGCTTTATCAACTTCTATGCCCCTAGATGAATTTACATTTCCCAAAACAATGCTTTGATCAACAATAATGATATTTTTCATAGTTTAATACCAAATTTGTTTCAATGTATCTTTTGAGAACCTCACATAATTGATTTAAGAAATCATCAAATGAATATACATAAACAGTGAAATTATCTATAAATACCTCAATGCAATTCTCAAATTCACAAAATATACTCATCATACATCTTTGAAATGTACTTGGAGCAATACAAAGACCAAAGGGCATTTGCATAAAGCCTTATTTTCCATAAGGGTCTTTTTAAACAATTACTATATGGTAGTGACATGAAAAACCATCTAAAAAGAAAAAACATGATTTACCAGTAAGTCATTCTAGTATTTGATTTACAAAGGGTAATGGGAAATGGTCCTATTTAGTAGCTAATTTAAGCTTCCTAAAATCTGTGCACATTCACCATCCATTTGTAGCACCCCACTCCCACCTGAAACGTGCCCGCACGTCCTTCAAACATTCATGCACATGCCGGGTAGAAGCAATGCACTAAAGGATTCACTTTCACTTATCTCATGGTATTATAATTTAAAACACAATACTCAATGTCTAAAACTCAATTCCTCATTTCATTTCATAAACAAAATGTAGATTGTAGCATTTCAACATCATCCATATATTTAAAATATCAAAAGCTAATCAGAGTCTTACACATTGTACATGAAAAAAGGAATTATACAAAAATCTATCTAAATCCTTTAGTCTCAGTTGACCGACCATTGAGCCATTTCTTCTATCCAAAAGTAGTGCTAGGTTTCTTCTATATCATCTAAGTCACCTCTCTCGTTCATAAAAGTCAACGTTGCAATTTTGATGAGTTTTTGTAAACTTAGTGAGCTACCCATCATCGATAGCTCACTCATATCACATAAAGCGGCAATTCATATTCAATTCACATACAATTCACGTCATCATATAATTTATATAAAATTTCACCAATTCATCATATAGCATCATATATCACTTTAGTCACTATTTCACATCTCTCATTCAAAACAATTTAAACATTACATTTCATTCAATTAAACATATATATCACATGTATATGTAATGCTCATGAGACTTACGTTCAATTATTATGTTGTTATGACCGAGCGCCTTTTTCACTATCCCATATCTATTATGGATACCTCGCTCATTAATAACTATCCCTTATCCATTGGGGATACATAACTCATTATACATAGTGAGTTAGAGGCTCTTACCACATTCTGAGCTTTAAGCTCTTTTTCACTGGCAACTCTGTTCACAATTGCCTTTATCTTATCATACATTAATGTAATGAAATGCATCACATGTATTCAATCAATCACTTGTGCTCAATTTTTCACATTCACATTCACATTCACATTCATATTTTTCATTGAAATTTGGTCCAACATTCAACAATTAAGTTAAGTAATATTTAGTTTGTCAAATTCACATACAATGAGCACTTCCAATATGTTTTTCATGCATCAAATGCCTCGGACATTCAATGTTCGGAATCAACATATTCACATCACAAAATAATTCAGTATAGAATTTAAACAAAACAAATAATCAATATGAGACCATCTAGGTTACTCTGAGTTTGCTCCAGATAGCTATTGCCTTGAAGTCCCGGCAACGTCTAGATATTATCGCTTTAATTGCTCGTCGATATCATGTAACACACATTTACACACATTACAACTTTGTACAATCATATAAGTACTCATTTATGCATATATGTATATATGTTAAGTACAATGCATGCTCAACGACAATCTTGGGTACATTTCCTTAATACACATGTCATAATCATTCAACAACATCTTTCAATCATTCTTTATTATCTAATACACTTTACTCACTTTAATCTCCTTATTCATCATCAACTAGGTTCATTCAAGACCTATTTCAAGCCTAAATACATCATAAGGAAGTACCTTAACATTTGTTGTTTCAAACCTCACTTAAAAGACAACCTTGTACTCTGTATGTTTGCCCACGATTGTGGTGTCTATGCCACAATCATGATAGAAACTTCTAGGACTAGCCACGATCGTGGTCGTCCTACCACGATCATGACAGAACCGTATTCTAGCCAGGCTGCGATCATGGGGTGAGGGACACGATCCTGCCTTGCACTTTCTTCCTCCATTAACACGAATTCAATACACATTTTAACTTCAATTTCACTCTAAATTTTCCAAAATTTACCTCTTCTAATGCAACATCATTTCATATTTAATTACCATATTTATTGTATTAAGTCTCAAAACTTCACTCATTTAATTCATTATCATTCACTTAATCTTATCACACATAAAATCTTAACTCTTTCCATAATATATCTCATTCATAAAGCATCAAACAATTCATTTTCATAATTCATCATTTAGGATTTACAATCTCTTTATTTTTACCTTAATTACCAATTTAAAACATTTACATAACAACCTATAATCTGTGGTCTTATACTCTCCAACTAAGAACACAACATACACATATTCATTCATCAATTCCCTACTTTTGTTATTAACACAAGAATATGTCATGATCACATCTCTTCATTTATCAACTTTCAACTCTAGTTCAAGCACCATTTTTATACCTATTTCATCTTACAAATATCTTTAACACAACTCAATTCCATTGTTAATCATAAACACAATACTAGTCATAATTATATATCTATTTATTCCTCAACATTTTTGATCATTTTGATACATCATTCACATTATAAATCTATCCCAAAAACATCCCTATAACACCTCATAAATTATTACTCATTGTACACTTAAAAATATGACATCAATATTCCCATTCTTCATCCACGATGCACATGTATATTGATCACTATTCTCAAGATCATTTAAAATCAAATAGTCACCATATTTGTTTCATATTCAAATAACCCAAGAAGATCAAAGTAGAACTTACTTGATAAAAACTCTAAACTGTTCAAACTCACGTGAACCTGACTTTCCATGCATCAGACGAACATCATCATAGAGGTTAGAAGGATTAGGTTTTCTAGTGGCAAGATGACGAGGACATAAAATGGAAGTAACAAGTGAAAGATGAGAGCTAGGTTCAACGTCATTGGAGGTTGGTGAGAAAAATCGAGAAGGAGAAGAAGAAGAAAGCAATGAAGAAAATGATAGAAATTAACAAGTGAAAGACAATGAAATGTTTGTCTTTCACTAGAGGAAAATCATGTGGGATTGAGTGGTGAGTGGTAGTGACATTTGTCACTGCCACTTGTCGCCTTCCTGTGATCCCATTTGGACCCTTATTAATAATTAGTCTATTTGTCTCCAATTTCTACTTTAATTGTCTCCCAATTTTCAATGACCCTTGTCATTAAATCCTAAAGTCATTTATCAATTATTCCTACTGTCATTCAATATTTATTTCTACTACCATTTATCAATTGTCTTACCACTTGGCATTTTTCCTTGTTCTAAAATTACTCAAAATTTCAAAAATTTCTCAAATTTAACCAAAATTTCTAAATCAATATTCACATTCCCTAAATCAATTTTCAAGACAATTAATCCACAATTTATATCATAATCACATAAAAATCAATTATACCCAGAAAATGTCAATGAATGCATGTACAATCATTTTAATGTGTACAAAAATTAATATTCACATGTGTATGTCTATGCTATATTAGACATGAGTTTGAAATGCACTTTCTAACTTCTCAATATTATCTCTCATATACAATATTCTAGGGTTCTAACCTTTAGCATGGGAAAATGGAATGTTATAATTCTCCCCTCCTTAAAAAAATTACGTCCTAAAAATTCTTACTTGATTCATCGAATAGGTAGGGATATTATTTCCTCATATGCTCCTCTGTTTCCTAAGTAGCTTCTTCACTTGAGTGATTCTTCCAAAGGACTTTCACCAATTGAATTTCCTGGTTTCTCAATTGTTTTGTCTGATATCCCACTATCTTGATTGGCTCCTTAACATAACTCAAATTACTAGCAACTTCAATTTCTTGAACCGGTAGCACATGCATTGGATTAGGTCGATATCTCCTGAGCATACTCACACGGAACATATTGTGTATCTGAGATATGTCATTCGGTAAGACCAATATATATGCCAATGGTCCTATCCTCTCAATGATCTTATAAGGACTAATATATCTACGGCTTAGCTTACTATTTTTACCGAACCTCAGCACTCCTTGCTAAAGTGATACTCTCAAAAACACTTTGTTTCTTACACTGTATTCTATATCTTTTTAGTACTAATCCACATAACTCTTCTGTCTATCTTAAGCTGATTTAATTCTAGTTCAGATCAGTTTCAATTTATCCACAGTATCTTATATCAGTTCTGGGCCTTCTATGATTCTCAGACCCTTTTCATCCTAATACAGAAGCGAACGACATTTTGTACCATACAGCACCTTATATGGTGCCATTCTGATACTACTGTGATAGTGGTTATTATATGCAAACTCAATTAAAGCTATATACTAATCCTATGCTCCTTGAAACTCCAATACACATTCTCTGCGCATATCCTCAATATTCTTGATTGTCCTCTCACTTTGTCCATCTGTTTGAGGATGAAATGCAATACTGAAGTTTAACTTCATACCCATAGTTGACTGTAAACTCTTCCAAAATCTCGAAGTAAGTCTAGGATCCCTGTTGATACAATGGACACTGGAACCCTATGCAGCCTCATTACTTCGTTCACATACCTCCGGCTAAATGGTCTGGTGAGTTATTATCTCTCACTGATAATAAATGAGCCGACTTTATCAATCGGTCCACCATAACCCATATATCATCATGCTACATCGGAGTCTTTGGCAATCCCATAATGAAATCCATCATGATTCTCTCCCATTTCTACTGCGGAATAGGTAATGAATGTAGCTTCCTAACCAAAGCCTAATGCTCAGCCTTAATCTACTAGTAAGTCAAACACTTCGTAACATATACTGCTACTTGTTTCTTTATCCCTGGCTACCAGAAATGCTGTTTCAACGTGTTATACATCTTGGTGGTACCAAGATGAATAGCATAAGCAGCTATATGAGCTTCCTTTAGAATTTCTTTCCTCAGATTATCAATGTCAGGCATGCATAACCTTTATTTCAACCACAGTGTCTCATCGCTCAATTCAAATTTGATATCTGGGTTCAACTTCAGCTTCTTAATAAGCTTCACCATTTGAGGAATACACATCTAAACTTTAGTATGGCTATCAATGCCTCATTCTGCTCTAAATCTAACTCCACATTTAAAGCTCTCAGTTGAACTAAGCTTGGTAACCTCGATATTTGAATATGAGTTACACTGCTATTGGATTTTCTACTTAAAGCATCTTCCACCACATTAGCTATTTCAGGATGATGCTCAATCGTACAATCGTAATCTTTCAACAACTTTACCCATCTCCTCTGGCTCATATTTAACTCCTTCTGACTCTACAGATAGCTCATGCTCTTGTGATCAGTATATATTTGGAAAGTATCTCCATATAAATAGTATCTCCATATTTTTAGAGCAAAAACCACTACAGCAAGCTCTAAATCATATACTAGATAATTTATCTCTTGAGACCTTAATTGTTTCGATACATAGGCTATTACTTTACCATACTACTTCAATACACATCCCAATCCTTGATGTGAAGCATCACTATAAACCACATAACCTTTAGTTCCCGATGGAATGTTTAACACTGGTGCGGTATTTAATCGATGCTTCAGCTCTTCAAAGCTCCTCTGACGTTCATCATTCCATCTGAAGGGCACATTCAAAGGGGCTAAGATAAATGAGAGCCCCTCGTCAAACCTTCGGTAATATCAGGCTAATCCGAGGAAACTTCGGATCTCTGTTACATTCTTTGGAGTTTCTCATTTCATCACTGCCTTTATCTTCTTTGGATCCATTCGTATGCCTTGTCCAGTTAATATGTGACCTAGAAACATTACTTGATCCAGCCAAAATTCACACTTACTGAATTTGGCATACAACTATTTCTCCTTCATAATATGTAGGAATAATCTCAGATGTTCAATATGCTCTTCTGTACTCTTTGAATACACCAATATGTCATCTATGATCACAATTATAAAATGATTTAGGTAGGGTTTAAATACCTTATTTATTAATGCCATAAATGCAGCTAGGGCATTAGTCAACCCAAACGACATTATTAAAAACTCAAAATGCCTATACCTGCTCCTGAAAGCACTTTTCAGTACATCAGCCTCTGCTATCTTTAACTGATAGTACCCAAATCTCAAGTCCAACTTAGTGAACACCTGAGCTCCCTGCAACTGATTAAGTAAATTATCAATTCTAGGCAACGGGTACTTGCTCTTCACTGTCACTTGGTTCAGTTGCCTATAATCAATGCAAAGTCTCAGAGTTCCATCTTTCTTCTTCACAAATAATACTGGAGCTCCTCATGGTGATACACTGGGTTTAATGAAACCCTTTTCCAACAATTTCTGCAATTGAGCCTTCAACTCCTTTAGTTCCATAGGTGCATCCTATATGTAGGAATTGATATAGGATCAGTACCTGGAACTAAGTTGATTGTAAACTATGTTTCCCTGCCTAGAGTTAAGCCAAATAACTCAACGGGAAACAAATCTAGGAATTCCCTAATAACTGAAATGTCCTGTACATTCTTCTCAATTCGAGTATCCACTACTTGTGCTAGATAAGCCTCACATCCCCTCGCATTAACCTCAAAGCATTCACGAATGAGACCAGTCTGGTTGGCACTGCTTAACTAATACCTCTAAAAACTGCTCTCAGTTGATTAAGAGATTCTACTATTACCTCCTTAGTATAGTAGTTCATGATAGCCCTATGAACAGTGAGTCAATCCATGCCTAGAATAATATCTCTCCCTTAACTGTAATACAATCAAGTCTGCCTGATCAATTCGAATCAAACATCTTTTACAAACTTCATCGATTGCTGTAGTATTATCTATCGGTGTACTCACCTCTAATCCATATTTCAACAGTTCTCTATCAAAATGTAGCCTAGATGCCAGATGCGGTGTGATAAAAGAATGCGTAGATCCAGGATCTAGCAATGCAAAAGCTTCATAAGGAAAGATAGTTAACACACCCATAATGACATCTAGAGAATTTTGAGCCTCTTGTCTGGTCATTGCATATACTCTAGCCTGAGATTGCGTTTGGTTGCTCTGCACCTTAGTCTTAATAGTAGGACTCTCAAAACTCATTCTGCCTATCCCCGACCTCTCTGTCCAGACCTACTAGCTCGACTCTGCTAGATAGTAGTTTCTATTAGCACTCCTCCTCTTCTTCCAGACTGTGCTCTATACACAATAGAATAATCTCTGATCTAATGATCAAAAAAGTCACATTGAAGGCAAGCTTATGTCAACTTCCAGCATTCACCACTATGCTTCTTCCCACAATACTCATAATCTGGTAACTGACCCAATATTGAACCTCTTCCACTGCTAGACAGCATAAAGCTACCCCTTTTTCTTAACCCTGACTGTCTTAATCTAGCCAGTGGTCTAAAGGATCTGTTCTGACACTTGCTAAAACTCTTGTTAGGACCAGCCTGAGATTCACTAGGCCTCTTCATTCTAGACTCTGATATATATTATGACTGACTATCATTCAACAACTGCTCAATTTGGATCGAGGCATCTCGTAGTTCTGTAAAACTATCTAAATTAGAAATAACTAACCTCGTCCGAATCTCTATGTTCAGCCCTTCTTTGAATCTCCTACACTTGTCTTCCTTAATAGGAATCAAGACAGTAGCATAACCTATCAAGTTATGGGAAGGAATATGAAATGTGTGAGCAAGTGAATGTGAATTACCAGACTTAGATCCAATGAATTTGATATATATGACATAAGCACACAGGAATGAAAGGTAATGAAATATGGTATATGGAATGATGAATCATATTGTCATGAATGGTCAGATAAAGGAGTTGTGATCGGAGTGACCAGTGTGAAAAATACCTTAAAGCTCATAAATGTGCACAAAGAGCCACAAGTTCAGTTATTAATGAGCCCTGTATCCACAATAGGTACAGGACAGTAAATAAAATGAGCCCAGTATCTACAACAAATATGGGACAGTAAAAATCCTTATATGTATCTTATGATTGAATTGAAATAAATTATTGAATTGTTTAAAATACAGTTGAAAAGTAAATGAGGACATGTTGTGATATAAAATGTTAGTTTGCCTGATATACTTATGAAAGTATGATATACTTGATGTACTTGATAAGGTATGACAAAATGTGATGTGATATTCAATACTGGATAGTATGTAATACTTGTTGAATTGGAATATGACTTGTCTTTATGAATTTGACTTAAGTGAATACATCAATGATGGTTTACTCACTGAGTTCTCAAACTCATCAAGATTGCAATGTTCAGAGGAAATCTGGTTAGACTAATTGGAGTATAGCTACTGTAATTAGATATGAATTAGGGTCAGGATTAGTTGTACCTATAAATGTCTTCAGTTATTTTGTATCAAGAATTGTATTTCTTAACTGTTGTACAATGTCTGTGTAATTCTAAAGTGCAACGACTATTATGACTGTATATGTTTGTAAATGAAATACGTTAAATGAATTTTTGGAACGCTTAAAATGTGTTTGATGTCTGAAAATGTGTAATGAGTTGTTTTGATCGTCTTAATGTGCCATCCTCGTTGAGTATGTTCTTGAATAATGATCGATATGTTCAAGCATATGCTCTATGAGAGTGGTATGTTACACTCACTAAAGGCATCAATTATGAAATGCAAGGGTTCAACCTTTTTTTTGAAAATTAAAAATATCATTAAAAATTGTAAAGAATGGGGCATCAAAATTTGACACAGAACAATATACATAGGTACTATGGAAATTCTCCTAACCTAAATAAACACCCAAGGAACAAATGGAACTCATCATTTCAGGGGCCCAGGAAGGTTGGAAACACTCTGTAGGCTATTTTAGAAGTAAGGGAAAGATTAAATAAGGATCAGTCTAACCTATATCAGTCCATTTTGGGTTAAGATGTAGAAGTAGGTAGCATAAGTAAGCTATATGTAGATAGTGGAATTTAGGTAGGTAGCATTACTAAGCTATACAAAGATCTATAACTCTTTAACATAAAGATGGGAATAAGGACAAATCTTTCTTTCATAAATCAGTTCTTATCCGGAGGAATAAAAATGGGCTTTTCTCTTTCATAGATGAGCTTGGGGTTTATATTGAAACTCAACATGATTTGATGTAAGGTGATTATAATTTCTTCTCCATTACTCTTAGTTTTCTTGGAAATAATTCCTCTTCTATGTATATAATTCAATTTATCTTCATCAACCAAATTATTTGTTAAGAGGCTGAGTTCCTTTCTAGACATTTCATTGCTAGTGAAGTAGAGGAGGCCTTGTTCTCTGTTAATTCAAACAAGGCTTTAGGACTTGATGGGTTAAATAATTTTTCTTTTAGGAAAATGGACTTATACCAACACAATAGTGATTGAAGCTGTGCTGGAGTTCATTAATCATAGTAATAGCTTGAACAAAAGTTAATAAGAACCTTTGTTTACCTTATACCAAAGGTCCTTTCTCCTTATTCTATAAAAGAGTATTAGCTTATCTCTTGCTAAAATAGAATCTATAAAATCTTATCTAAGCTTATAATAGGCACGCTCCAATGCTTGCTTCCTAACCACATTGATTCCTCCCAAAGGGTCTTCATCAAGGATAGATAAAGATAACATCTTATTAACTCAGGAGCTATTTATGGGACATAATAGAAGACAATTATTTAAGAGTTTTAGATCTTAATATTTATTTTTGATATGCGAAAGACTAATTGCATGCAAATGTTTTTATATGTTGGAAAGTAGTGTTGGTGTAGGTGATTTGTTTTAATTGAGTATATTGTATATAACAGTCAGAAGGGGTTTAACTTATATGCTCTGCTTCATGTACAACTTATACAATTTTTAGCAGTTCTTGTTTAGCTACTTCCTAGATTGGTAAGGGGCAAATTCTAAGGTTCATAACCTTTGTTCTAAACTATGGTCCTTAGATTGTATGTCTTGACAGTTCTTCTGTTGCTGCTTTCTCAATCAGTATGGAGAAAGTTAGATATTCAGTTTTCTTTAATGAGTTCCAGAGACTTTATTTTCACTAGATGTTAAAGATTGATTATTGATTATGTTTATGTCAGTTATGGTAATTTGTAACGTTTTTCTTAGCCCTAATGAGCGTGGGATGCAGTGACAGTAGTTGGAAGTATTAGTCATATATTTTTTAATTGTAGTGGCTTCAGATTTTTCAAATATAATGAGTCTCTATGGGAGGGGGAATAGCAATCTAGTAGGAGGGTCCCTCGATATTGTTGTCATTTTCCTTTTTTCTTTATTGCTCTACAAGTATTTGTACAAGGTGAGCTGGATTAAGGATTATCTTATTTTTAAAAGTTCAATACTTGTACTCTTCCTTTTAAGATGATGTCGCTTTTTCTTATATTCAACAAAAAGGCCAAGCTAAGTTGATTGAGTTTGTTTCCTTGTGCGAATCTAGCTTTAATTGTCTATGAGTGAAAATTGCCTCTAATGCTTTTGTGTTGTTTGAGCTTCAAGCTATATATTGGATAAAATTGATTTAGAGTAAAGCTACTTGTTCATAATTAATATCTTTAGGTTCTTAATGCTTTAGTTTTCTACTACTTAGTGCAGATCATTTATCAAGAGCACCCTGCAAATTAGAAATGAGCTGAGTTTTCTAAGTAAGATTTAGCTAGTGATTTCCTTCAAATGTCAGATATTTATGTATTTAGCCTTTGTCTTGATTTCCCAAGAGCAGTATAAAAAAATGATCAGTCTAGTTACCGTATGTTCAGGGCCAATGTTTTTACTTACTTGTTCTATATCTACATTTTCATTCTACTTTTCTCTTTCGGTTTTAATTTCAATGAATTTTAATTTGTTGTGGTTGTGGAAAATTCAAATAGTTAGCTGTTTTTATGTCCTTATCATAAAGTAATGCTATAGGGATGAAGAAAATGGGTTGGAAATTTTTTATAAAAATGTCTTCTATTCATGATGTACAAATTAACAATTGGGTAATAGCTTAAAGCCTTCTTTGCTTTCAACATGACAGGTACTGTCAAGTTTGTTCACTCAAAACCAAAATCACAAGTCTTAACTCTAGACCCTACATCATTTTTTGCCTCATTTGACTGCAGTTAGAGATGGAAATAAAGCCTCAATAGGTTCGGCCTGACTTAAAGCTTAAAAGTTATAAAAAATGATGTTGTTTTGAATAAAGTATTAGTTTTAATTTTAAAAATAAAATTATGCCAGATTGAGTTTTAAGCCTACTCAAACCCGATTAGGCTTCATGCCAGGCCTTGGCCTAGATGGCTTCAGTCCATTGCTATCACTAATTGTAGGTTACATATCTATCTCTCAAATAGCGATGATATGTCCTCAAATGCTTTCAATATGGCTAAATGAGGGGGCTTTAGCTTGTTGAGTTAGAGTATAATGTTTCGTTGTGTATGTTATTAAATTCCATAAGAATGTGTTGACAGATACTTGACAAATTCTATTCAGCAAATAATTAGGAAATCATTCCTTATTTGTACAACTATGTATAGCCACTATATATTCATATATTTGACTAAGGTTTCAATGCTCTAATATATATATATGATTGTAATTTATAGAGAATAGATTGGAATTATCTCTTTTTTAAACTTTTGTTTTCTTTATGGTCTTAGAGCAGGACAATCTTGCTTCTGTCAAACCAAAAAATTTCTTCTGTTTCTATAACAACCTCAGAGAAAGTGATTGCAATATCTTCTAATAGTTATGATTTTGAACTTAACATCTCTTAAAAACTGAGTATAATTATCTTCCATAGGCAAGAGCTGTCACAATTACTCTTAGTGGTATATCCAAGTAGGGTTTCATTAACAGCAAAGAAAAGGCACCTGATGAAGACTCATCAAAATATGATGCACCGTTATTAAGATCAGATGGTTATGTTATGGCTGCTCAACTCTATGGAGCATAATATAGTTGAAACTTTTAGTTATTCAGATTCCTCGCCAGATCTTTAGGAGACTGTTTGAGATATGTATGGAAACCAAAATAATTCTACATAATTTTTTAAATTCAACAAGAAATTACAAACTTTCATAAGGAAGAATTTTTCATATTTAATGAGAAATTACAAACTTGCAGTAAAAAGGGAAGCCTTTTATTAGTATTTTAGGAAAACTCAAAATTTTATGGAACAAGTTGGAAGTTTATCATCAACTATTAGAATTTTTAATATGGGCAGAGTGTAGAGTCCACTAACAAGAATTGGGCTTGAGTTAATAATTGTCAAAATGACTAGAACCAGTCATTTGGATAGTTGGCCCTTACTACTTATAACCCTTTACCAATTTCATGTTTAGTCAATATGAGATACTCTAACAGTCTCGCTTAAGTGTAAATGGGACTGGATATCTAGTTGTCACTTGAAAAAAATGCAGTGGTAATTAGACGGAGCCGTTGGGTCTAAACATCTAGACGGACAATGATCGCAGGTTTTTGTATGATAAGTTTTAATATTTTTTAACCTCGATAATACTGCAAGCGCACGGGTCGTTCGTATTGTACCTATGGTGTCAATCCCTCGAGGAGGATTAATCTAATCCTAAAATCTAAGGTTGGAGACTATTAAATAGATCTTTAACAGATAATGAAATTAAACACGAGAACTAAATAAATTAACTAAACCAAATTAAATAAAAAACAATAATTGATAATTAACATTTAACGAAAACAATCAACGAACAACAATTACCAATTTCAACTTAAAAACGAATAACAATTAATGGAAATCAATTGATTTGTTGAACAATGAAAGCACAACCTAGAATTCAACCCAATGAGCTAACCAAAAGAGAGAAAGGGAAAATTATCTATCCTTAATGTCAACCCAGCCAATTACAATTTATCAAATTAATAGTTCTAGATAATTCTAGGTTCAATTACTCTCTCTCAAATTATAATTGAACTCCAAAGCATAAACCCTAATCAAAATATGGGAAGGTGTAATCTCTCAATTAACAACCTATCCAAAACCTAATCAGTTCTTAAGTTCTTTAATAAATAATTGGAAACCTATATGTGATCTCTCTACACAAGATTTACCAACCTAATTCAATTATGAATCTATTAAATTACCAACTCTCGTTAGCCCAATTTAATCATTTTTTCTTGATTCACCCTCTCAGTTTGTTATCAAGATATGAAGTGCAGAAGTAAACCACAATTAATTCAATAAACACATAAAACAATTAGATTTCTTTACATTAAAAATAATATTCCAAAGGTGAGTATAGAACATCAATCACGATTCAATTATGTCATCATACTATATATCCTAATTCTATAATCAAATAAAACTAAAATACATAGGAAATGGAACTCAAATGGATAATGGGAGGCCACGACTTCCGAAAGCTTCTTATTCAGTGAAGCACGTCGAATCTATGTCGCCTTCCTCTTCTCTCTTCCTTTTTCTCTTTCTTGACCTCTCAAAATTCTCTCCTTTAGGGTTTCGTCGTGGTGGCTGATCAAAAGGCTCTCTCTTTCTGTTCTTGTTGTTTTATTTTTTTTTGGTTTAAGGTTGAACTAGGGCTTTTTTTGGGGTCCAAAAGGTCCAAAAATCCCTCGAAATGTGAAATTTGGAAGTGTTTACGCATCTATTCAATGCAGGCCACGATCGTGGCCTATGTCAGGCCTTTATGTCACGATCGTGCACTATCAGGCTACAATTATGGGCCATTGTTTTGGCCCGAATGTCTTCCGAAACTCTTCCGTTCTTCCATATTAACCCTAAAATACTAGCAAATACATCAAGGTATCTCATAAACATAATATTTAAGCTGAAAAGCTTGTACTAATCCCTAAAACGCTTAAAACACAAATAATTATTAAACTAACACAATTCTAACCTAAACACATACTAAATGATTGAATTAATAGGTAAAAACTTATCAAACTATGCCCTAAAAATGATGCAATTTACACTTATCAGACAATCAAGAAATTAATAATTCGGACCAAACCTGCTCTGATACCATCTTAAACTTTGAGTTTGGTAGAAACTCTTCTATTTCTTCTCTTACAGAGGAGAACATATATATAGGATTACAGGATACAAAAAATGATTACATATTTTAAATTAATGGATTACATTATGGAGTAAATTAAGAGTTTTTCTAAACTTATCTCCCTATAATTTTGCTATTTCTAATTATCCCTACAATCACGTTGACACTCCCCCTCAAGTTGGTGCAAAGATGTCTTCTAAGCCCAACTTGTTAAGAGATTTTCGAAAGACTTCTGTAGGAACATGTATTAAAACATCTACTAGCTGTTCACTAGATCGAACAAAGGGAATGAACACCAATTTCTGGTTTAGCTTTTCCTTGATGAAGTGTCTATCTACTTCAATGTGTTTCATTCGATCATGTTGTCCTAGATTATTAGCTATTTCTCGAGCTGCATTATTATCATAATACAAAAATATAGGCTCTTTAGGTGTGACACCTACTTGGTAAGTAATAATATAATCCACAATAGTTCTGATATTCTATGAACCATGCCTCTATACTCAGCTTCCACTAATGACTTTGTTGTAACATTTTGTTTTTCACTTCTTCATGTGACAAGATTTCCACCTTCAAATGTGAAGTACCCAGAAGTTGATCGACAATCTGTGATATTCCCTGCCTAATTTGCATCAATATACCCTTTCACTTCCATATGCCCATGCTTCTTAAAGGTCACCCCTTTTCTAGGTGTCCTCTTTAGATAACTCAAAATCCTCATTACAGTAGCCATGTGATCTTCACCAGGTTCATGCATGAACTAACTTACCACATTCACCGTATAGGAAATGTTTGGCTGTGCATGTGATAGATAAATTAACCTCCCTACTATCCTCTATATTGATCCTTGTTTGTTAGGACTTGATCCGAGTAAATGGCAAGATGATGATTCTGAATTATAGGTGTTTAAGCATGTTTACAATCTAGCATACCTGTTTCGGATAAGAGATCAAGTATATACTTCCGTTGGGACAGGTATATACCTTCTTTAGACCTTGCAACTTCAATCCCCAAGAAATACTTCAATCCTCTTAAATCCTTCATCTCAAATTTAGACGATAAATAATTCTGCAAATTTTTTATTTCTTTTGTGTCATCACCCGTTACAACCATATCATCTACTTAAATTATCAAGAGAGTAACTTCACCATTCTTGTGTTTGATGAACAAGGTATGATTTGAGTTTTCTTGATGATACCCATTTCTTCTCATAGCATTTGTAAATTTCCTAAACCATACTCTTGGTGACTGTTTCAACCCATAAAATGCTTTCCTTAATTTGCACACTTTATCTCCAAGCTGCGCAGTATCAAATCTAGGAGGAATATGCATATATACTTCCTCTTCTAAATCCCCATGTAAAAAATTATTTTTCACGTTGAACTGTTTAAATGGCCAATTAAAATTTATAGCCAATGATAATAAGACTTTGACCGTGTTCATCTTTGTAACTAGGGAGAAAGTTTCCTGGTAATCAATGCCAAATGATTGCGTATATCCCTTCCTTAATAGCCTTGCCATATACAGATCAATTTTCCCATCTGCTTTGTGCTTGAGAGTGAATATCCACTTGCACCCAACTAGTTTTTTTCCTAGAGGAAGAGACACAATGTTCCATGTGCCATTTTTCTATAGTGCATCCATTTCAACTTACAATGCTTTTGCCCGTTTCAGATTTGCTAAACCTTCTTCAACCTGTGTAGGTATCTTTATGCTCTCCATCTGATTTACAAAGGCTTGATGTTGTAATGACAGCCCGTGAGTAGAGATATACTGGGTGATTACATAATTTATTTTCCCATTTGAAGAGTATTTAGTAGGTGGTTTACCACAATTTTGTCTAAGAGGAAAAGAGTAAGATGGCATAGGTAATATAAGAGAATTAGAGCTTTTAGGAGTACTTACCTCAAGAATATCCGTTGGCTCTTGAACGTGTACTTGAGGAGAGGAAAGGGTGTCTTCATCAGTAATGTCTTTATTGTATACACCAAGAATGGCTACCTCATTTGGTTGAATCATTTCTCTTTTTGAAATTGGCTGGAAAATTTCTCCTTTTGAACCAGAAATTTGATGTGGAAGATCAATCCAACTATAGTTATCATGATGTATCTCCCCCTGAGAACTAAAACTGGTTTGATCATTACAAAAACATGATTCTGTCTCTGATAAGGTGACATCCATGCTAACATACATATGGTGGGTAAAGGGGTGGTAACATTTATAACACTTTTTATGAGGGTGAAAACCAAGAAAGACACATCACATGACACAAGGATCTAGTTTAGTGCGTTGAGTCTTGGGGAGATGAACATAAGCTACACACCCAAAAACTCGTGGATCCAATTGTAATGAAGACAAAATTTGAACATGTTTGGCAAGCACTGTTTGAGGAGTTTGAAATAAAAGAACACGAGATGGCATGCTAGTCATGAGATACATTGCATAAGTGATAACATCAATCCAGTAAGTTTGTGGAACATTTTTACATATAAGAAGTGCTCTGGTTGTTTCAAGTATGTGCCTATTCTTACGCTTAGCAATTCCATTATGTTGCAGAGTATAAGGGCATGTCGTTTCGTGGAAAATACCTTTAGCTTGAAAGAATTGGGAAGGGCTAAAATTTAGATACTCTGTGCCATTATCAGATCTCACCATTTTAATTGGAAGAGAATATTGAGTTCAAACCAAGTTGTAAAAAATTGGAAATATAGAACACACATCATTTTTATATTTTATAGTGTACAACTAGGTCATTCGAGTGCAATCATCTACGAAGGTAATAAACCATCGAATTCTAGATTCAGAAGTAAAAGGGTCAGGTACACAAACATCTAGGTGAATCAACTCAAATGGGACTGCTTTTTTATTCAAATTTAAAGGAAATGAGGTACGATGACTTTTGGCCAAAATGCAGACATTACATTAAAGAGAAGAGTCTAAAATATCACCAAATAAAGATTGTAATAACCTTTTTACAGAATCAAATGACGCATGTCCCATTCAATGATGCCATAACCAAATATTATTCAAATTATTATCATTGCGACTATGAACTTGATTGACCTGACCAGTTGCAACATCATCTACATAACACAACCCTTTCATCTTAGTACCATGCCCAATGATTTCCAGAGTCCGGATATCCTAAAGCAAGCAAAAAGTGGGAAACATTAGTACAACACAATCTAACTGTTTAGTGATTTGGCTAATAGATAGCAAATGATTGGATAATGCAAGAACAAGTAGGCAATTATGTAAAGAAAGAGTGGATGTAAGGGTTATAGATCCCACGCCAACAACTGGGATAGTCTCCCCATTAGTAGTCACAACATTATTCTTAAAAGGTGAGGTCATGTACTCAAACAAAGATTTGTTGTAAGTCACGTGTTCTATTGCACCTAAGTCAATGATCCATTCTGTATCATGTGTGGTGGATGCAAATTTTTTTTTCTACATTACCTGAATTGTCCAAAGATGTAACATTCCATTATCCCACTATTAGGGTTAAAACCCTAGGATACTATATATGAGAGTTTACTAAGAATTTAGAAGTGCATTTCATGCGTCATATGACATATACATACACGTGAATAATGTTGAAACTCATTAAAATAATTTTACATGCATTCATTGACATTTTTCCAAGTGATTTTTTAATGCGAATAAAATGTGAATTATGGATTATTTCTTTTAAAAAATTGAATTAGTGTGTATTAAAATTATTTAAGCATTTTTTGTGACATTTCAGATATTTTAGTACTTTCTGAAAATTTAGTGTATTTTGGACTAAGAAAAATATAGAAATAAGAGACAAATGGAAGTGTGACAATTGGATTAGTAATTAATTGACAAATGGACTAATTATAGAGTGACAAATGGATCAATTAATGTGTAACATGTGGACCAATAGCTAAGTGACATTTGGTAGCCTTACATGGAGGACACATGTTGTACATGCAATGGTGACACATGGAAATGTATCTTGAAGACACCTAAGTCACGTTTTTGTTTGGCAAGGAAAAGTTTCTGCAGCTCTTTTGTTGTGTCTCCACCGAAAACACCATCTTTCTTCTTATTTAGCCATCACTGTAAACACCTAACTTGCTCATTTCTATGTATTGGTTTATTTGCTTGCTTCTCACATCAATGTTAAGCCTTGCAAAGTAAACAACTCAGTCCATATACTGTTATGTTTCTCTCTATCTTTGTCTTTTCTCCATCCACCGAAATCACATATTTGCTCTCTCAACTGCTGGAATTTTTCTGAATCAAGTAAGTGTTGCTTTAATTTGTATGGGTAGTGTAAATGACATTTTGATGACATTTTCATGTTTGTAACTGGATGGATGCATAAGTGGTGTAGGAAGATAAATGAATGCATACATGAGTGGTGTTGTAGGAAGAAGAGTTTCAATGATATAAGCAAAACGAAAATGTGCAGAAAGTGTGATGAAGGATTGTGGTAATTTGATTTATATGAAGAGTAGTGAAATGTAGAACATGTAATATAGAAAAGTGTGAAATAGTGATTATTTATGAATTTGTGAATTCTGAACTAGTAATTTAGGTTTAACTGAATCATCAACTTGAAAGGATAGAGAAATGATAGAGTTTTGACAATGAAGTATGCTAAAGTATGCTATATGCAGTGTTTTACTGAACCTACATCTGTATTTCAGCTATAACTTGATCTGCAAATATCCAAATTGGACGAATTTCAATCTAGATTAAACTATATACATATGGTTACATTGGTTATGAAGGAATCAAGTTTGAATTTTATCCATAAGAGTCTTAAACTATGGCTTAAAGTTGGAAGCTGTGTATTGCTGTGTTATAAGAACAATCTATAACAATTTGATTATAACTTGCATAATACTGAACCAAAATGCATGAATTTGATGTCATTAGAAACTTAAGACATTGTGAAACATTTGAATAGAAGAAGGTGTTACCTAAATACCTCATTGTCTAGGGTATAATGGTCATACAAAACTGACTCAAAAATTTGTCTTGAGAAAAAAATCTGGAAAATTAGAGCTGTAGATCGAAATTTTGGTTCCAATTTCATCTTCATCTTTCGACCTATTTTTCATGTATTTAAGGATCAATTTAAAGAAACTTAAAGAATCAAAGTTGTAGATGTAGTCATGTCTTGACCTCTGTGAAAGTGGCTTGATAAAATAGTGACTAGAGTTTGAGTTATGCTTGTTTTTCTAATACTGCCTATGACAAACCCCTATTTAGAAACCTTATATTTATTTCCTTATTTTTGGGGACTTTAGAGCTCGAATTTGTCAAAGTATAAAACATGAAAAATGATTGTTGATGTCTTATAAATGCTTCTGTGAAACAGTTTGGCTAGAAGATATCGTGACAAGTTTATGTAGTTAATTGAAGTCATACCCTAAAACAATGGACTGTTTTGATGAGAATGAGTCCAAATCTGGAAATTTTGATATGTTTAAGGAATAAGTGAGTTCTTTTAATGCAAACATGATCTTAAGAACATGAGAAATGTTTATAAGGTATGGATGAATGAGCATTGAAGAACATAAGGTATTTATGAATGAGAATTGGGTGAATGTATGCGTATATATTGTTAGAAAATTTTGGTGAATGTATAGATTTAGCTTGCTAAAATTTCAGATATAAAGTACCAATAGAGTGTGTTTTATAAGAAGCTTTTTAATCATGGAAATGCTAAAAGGTTAGTGTAAATATGAGTTGGTAACAATATAAAGATGTTCTCATGAATGTAATGTGATTCAAAGTATGTAAGAGATGAATTGGGAATGATTGAATGAGAACTAGGAAATTATGGGAGTGTAAAATCCTGGGAAAAAGAGTGGTATATATGTGGGTGATTAATTGAAAGTGATCAAGTGTATTAAATAAACGTACCCAAGATTTTGTCATTGAACATGCATAATACATAATACATAATACATATATAAATGTGCTCATTCATATGAATATGCAATGTAGTAATATGAAAATGTATGTGATTGCGTATAGAAGAGCACGTTGAGCAACTGCTTTCAGACATTGCCGAGACTTTAAGGCAATAAGCTAAAGGGAGCATTTGTGAGTAACCTAAGATGGTCTCACTTTGATTGTTTGTTTGATTCTGAATTGAATTACTGTTTGATACAATTATGATATTACTGATTCTGGACAATTGATTGTCCGAGGAGTTTTATATTCAGGATCATATTGGGAGTGTTCTTTGAATATGAATGTGATTGACTAAATGTGTTTTCAACTTATATGTTGAATGCTGGACTAAATCTGATGATCAATGTGAATGAGAATGTGAATGCGACTGGAATGAACTGAACATGATGATTAAATATGTTTAATGAATTTATTCCATGAATGCACAAAATATAAAAGTAGTTAGGACCAGAGTCGCTAATGGAAAAGAGCTTAAAGCTCAGACATCTGTGGTAAGAGCCTATGGCTCAATTTGTATGATAGAGCCCGATATCTACAATAAATACGGGACAGTGAAAAAGGCACTCGGTCATAACAACGTAATAAATGAAATTTTGTCTCATAATTATTGCATACACATATGAAATGAATAAATTGAGCAATTGCAATTTTTTTAGGACTTTTGTAGTATGAAAATTGTGAATGGTTATCGAGGAATATGTTTTATATGATCGCAATGAAATGATAAATTGTATTGATTTTGAAATGTGACAATTATGAATAAAGTGCTTTGTGATATTACATGATGGTAATTGAGATGATGTGAATTATATGATAACACAAATTGTGTGTTGCACGATAACAGTGAACCATCAAGGATGTTTACTCAACTGAGTTCGCAAAACTCAACCAAATTGTAATGATCACATTTTAGGCTCGAGAGAGCGACCACTTAGCTTTTAAGACTGCTTATAAGAAATCTTGTAGAAGTTTTGGATAGAAATTATGGCTCAAAGGTCGGTCAGCTAGGACTGATGGATTAGTTTTAATTTTGTTAACTCCTCATGTATGTGGTTTCTTTTATAGACAGAGCTGTGGTCTCTGTCAGGTTGATATTGTATAAACATGGATGATGGGTATAAAATAAGGTTATGAAATAAAATAAGGAAATTTAGATTTTTGACATTATGTTATTTATGGTTTTAATTATGGTGCCATGAGATACATTGAAAGTGAATAGGTTAGCAAGCCATTTTTGTTGATTATGTGCCCGAATATCTGAAGGGTGTACGTGTACCTATCAGATGGAAGTGGGGTGTTATAGTTGGTGGTATCAGAGCATGGTTGGCATCCATAGGAATAAGAATGTTAGGCATAAAATAATGTGAGAATTTTGGATGGTAATCGAAGTTATTGTCTCTTATAGGTCATCCGCCATAGGTGATCAAGTGGAACAATCAGCTGACCTAGGATCGGAAAGAGCCAGTAGAGAGTCGTCTGTGTCTCGACCTAAGAGAATGTCCCCAAGAATTCTCGAGAGAACGTAAAGGAGGTATGATAAACTGAAAAAGCAGGGGGCTGTGGACTTCTACGAAAGTACAAACCATGTAGAGGCTGAGGGATGGCTATAGAGAACAGAGAGAGTCTTTGATTAGATAGACTGTGAGTCAGACAAGAGCTTCGACTATGCGGTTTCTATATTGAAAGGCCCAGCTTACCAATGGTGGAAAACTGTTCCAGGCAGTACCATCAGGCCTTGTAGTCTGAAATGGGAAGACTTCCTGAGGGTCTTTAAAGAAAATTACATGCCCAAAATCCACACAGACAGAAAGATGAAGGAATTTCTAGATCTGAAGCAAGGCAGTTTATCTGTGGCAGAGTATGAGGTTAAGTTTAATGAGCTGATGGGATATGCTACTGCCTTGATTCCTACTGAAAAAGACAAGTGCAAGACATTTGAAGACGGACTAAACATGGAAATCCGGACGAGGTTAGCTATTTCCAACCTGGGTAGTTTTACAGAACTATTAGCTACCTCAATCGTCTGAGTACAGATTAGAGTCTGAGTACAGATTAGATTCTAAACAAAATAGGCCCAGTGAATCTCAGGTCAGTTCTAGTAGAAGGTTCAGTAAGTGTTAGAATCAAACTTTCAGACCACCAACTGGATCAAGACATTCGGGGTTCAGATAGAGGGGTAGTTTTGTTCAGTATGGCAATAGTAGAGGTGTAGTATTGGGTCAGTTACCAACTTGTGAACATTGTGGGAGTGGTGAATGTTGGAAGTTGATAGGAGCCTACCTTCGATGCAGCTCATTTGATCGTCAGGCTAGGGACTATTCTGTTATGTTTAAAGCACAATCTAGTAGAAGAGGAAGTGTGGCAATAGAAACTACGGTTTAGCAGAGCCGAGCCAGTGGGTCTGGACAGAGAGGTCATGATAGAGGTAGAATGAGTTCTGGGAGTGCTACTAGTAGGACTGAGGTACGGAGCAATCAACCGCAGTCATTGCAGGTGTCTTACTAATATTTACATTTGAGGCTTATACACTGCTAGATCCTAGAGCTACGCATTCTTTCATTGCACCGCATATGACATCTAGGTTGCATTGTGATAGAGAGTTATTGAGATGTCGACTGGAGGTGAGTACACCAATAGGTGGTACCAATGTGATAGGCAAAGTCTACAAGAGGTGTTTGATTTAAATTGAATAGGTAGAGTTAGAGGCAGACTTGATTGTGTTACCACTAAAGGAAATAGATGTTATCCTAGGCATGGATTGACTCACTGCTCATAGGGCCATTATAAATTATTATACTAAGGTGGTAATATTCAAATCTCCTAATCAGCAGAAAGATGTGTTAAGAGGTATTAGCCAAGCAGTACCAGCCATACTGATTTTCTTTGTGAGTGCTTTGAGGTTGATGCAAGGAGGATGTGAGGCTTACTTGGCCCACTTCATTGATAACCAAGCTGAGCAAGATATGCAGGACATTCCTGTAGTTAAGGAATTCCTAGATGTGTTTCCCACAGGGTTACCTAGTTTACATCTAGATCGAGAAACAAAGTTCACAATTGATCTAGTTCCAAGTGTCGCTCCTATATCAATTCCCCTTTTATAGGATGGAACCTGTAGAACTAAAGGAGTTGAAGACTCAGTTACAGGAGTTACTAGATAAGGGATTTATTAGACCTAGTGTTTCACCCTGGGGAGCTCCAGTCTTATTTGTGAAGAAAAAAGATGGAACGTTGAGACTGTGCATTAATTATAGGCAATCAAATCGGGTTACAGTGAAGAACAAGTACCCGTTACCTAGAATCGATGATCTGTTTAATCAGTTGCAGGGAGCTCAGGTGTTCACTAAGCTGGATTTGAGGTTTGGGTATTATCAGCTAAAGATGGCAAAGGCTGATGTACCCAAGAGTGCTTTCAGTGGCAGGTATGGCCATTATGAGTTTTTAGTAATACCGTTTGGGTTGACTAATTCCCCAGCTGCATTTATGGCATTAATGAATAAGGTGTTTCAGCCCTACCTGAATCATTTTGTGATAGTGTTTATCGATGACATTTTGGTGTATTCAAAGAGCAGAGAAGAGCATGCTGAGCACTTGAAAGTGATACTACAGATTATGAGAAAGTAACAACTATAATCTAAATTCAGTAAATGTGAGTTTTGGTTGGATCAAGTAATGTTTTTGGGTCATATAGTAAATGGGTAAGGTATTCAAGTGGATCCAATGAAGATAAAGGCAGTAATGAAATGGGAGGTCCGAATAATGTGTCTGAAATCTAGAGTTTCTTAGGATTGGCTGGATATTACCAGAGATTTGTCAAAGGATTTTCTTTAATCTTAGACCCTCTGACTAAACTTCTGAGGAAGAATGTGGTATTTAGATGGAATGATGAGTGTCAGAGAAGTTTTAAGGAACTGAAACATCAGTTGATTGCAGCACCAGTGTTGACTACTCCATCAAAAACTGGTAGTTACGTAGTATACAATGATGCTTCGCATCAAGGATTAGGATGTGTGTTGAGGCAGTACGGCAAGGTGATAGCCTATGCATCGAGACAATTAAGGTCTCATGAGATGAACTACGCGATACATGATTCAGAGTTTGCAGTGGTAGTGTTTGATCTAAAGATATGGAGACATTATTTATATGGAGAGATGTTCCAGATATACACTGATCATAAGAGATTGAGATGTCTGTTGACTTAGAAGGAGTTGAACTTGAGATAGAGAAGATGGATTGAGTTGTTAAAGGATTATGACTATATGATTGAGTATCATCCAGGGAAAGCTAATATAGTGACAGATGAATTAAGTTGGAAGTCGAATAGCAATGTAGCTTAGATTTAGTTATCGAGATTACCAAGCTTAATTCAATTGAGAGCTTTTAATGTGAAGTTAAATTTAGAGCAAAATGAAGGCTTGATTGCTACATTAAAACTAAGGCCGATGTTGCATGACAGGACTAAAAGAGTTCAAAGTAAAGAGCCTGAAATGGCGAAGCTAATTGAAAAAATTAAGATGAACTCTGATTCTGAATTTGAATTGAGAGATGAAACATTATTGTTAAAACAGAGGTTGTATGTGCCTAATGTGGATGAATTGAGAAAGGAATTCCTGGAGGAGGCACATGTAGCAGCTTATGCTATGCATCCTGGTATTACCAAGATGTATAATACGCTTAAGTAGCATTTCTAATGGCCAGGGATGAAGAAGCAAGTAGCTGACTATGTAGCTAAATGTTTAACTTACCAGCAGATTAAGGCTAAATATCAGGCTCTAGTTGGGAAGCTTTATTTGTTACCTATTTCAGAGTAGAAATGGGAACGAATCACAATGGATTTCATTATAGGATTGCCTAAAACTTCGAGAATAAATGATGCTATATGGGTTGTAGTAGACCGATTGACTAAGTCGACCCATTTCTTACCAGTGAGAGAAAATAAGTTATTAGACCAATTAGCACGGAGATATGTGAATGAGGTAGTGAGACTAAATGGGATTCTGATGTCCATAGTATCGGACAGGGATCCCAAATTTACATCAAGATTTTGGAAGAGTCTACAGTTGCCTATGGGTATGAAGTTGAATTTCAGTACTACATTTCATCCTCAAACAGATGGGTAGAGTGAGAGGACAATCAAGACTGTTGAGGATATGCTTAGAGCATGTATATTGGAGTTTCAAGGAGCTTAGGATCAGTATATAGCCTTGATTGAATTTGCTTACAACAACCACTACCACAGTAGTATTGGAATAGCACCTTATGAGGCATTGTATGGTAGAAAATGTCAAACACCTCTATCTTAGGATGAGGAAGGTTTAAGAATGATAGAAGGCCCTGAATTGATACAAGATACTATGTATAAAGTGAAACTAATCTGAAGCTGAATAAAAACAGCACAAGATAGATAGAAGAGTTGTGTAGATCATCACAGAAAGGATATGGAATATAGTGTAGGAGACAAAGTATTTCTGAGAGTCTCACCTTGGCGAGGAGTGTTGAGATTTGGCAAAAACGGCAAATTAAGCCCTAGGTACATTGGTCTTTATGAGATCCTTGAAAGGATAGGACAATTGGTGTATATATTAGCCCTACCGAGTGAAATGTCTCAGACACATAATTCATTTCATGTGAGCAAGCTTAGGGGGTATAGATCTGACCACATGCATGTATTACCGACTCAAGAGATTGAAGTTGCTAGTAATCTGAGTTATATAGAGGAGCCGATCAAGATAGTGAGATATCAGACAAAACAATTGAGGATTTGGGTAATTCCATTGATGAAAGTCCTGTGGAAAAATCACTCTCGAGTGAGGAAGCAACTTGAGAAATAGAAGAACATATGAGGAAGCAATATCCACACCTGTTTCATCAATCAAGTAAGAATTTCGAGGACAAAATTTCTTAAGGAGGGGAGAATTGTAACATCCCATTATCCAGTGATTAGGGTTAAAACCCTAGGATACTATATATGAGAGTTAGTTAAGAATTTAGAAGTGCATTTCATGCATCATATGGCATACACATACACATGAATAATGTTAACACTCATTAAAATAATTGTATATGCATTCATTAAAATTTTTCGGGTATAAGTGATTTTTTAATGCGGATAAAATATGAATTATGGATTATTTATTTTATAAAAGTTGAATTGGTGTGTATTAAAATTATTTTCACATTTTTAGTGACATATCCAATATTTTAGAAATTTCTGAAAATTTGGAGTATTTTGGACTAAGAAAAATATAGAAATAAGAGACAAATGGAAGTGTGACAATTGGATTAGTAATTAATTGACAAATGGACCAATTATGGAGTGACAAATGGATCAATGAATGTGTGACATAGGGACCAATAGCTAAGTGACATTTGGTAGCCTTACATGGAGGACACATGTTGCATATGCAATGGTGACACATGGCAATGTATCTTAGAGACACCTAAGTCACGTTTTTGTTTGGCAAGGAAACGTTTCTGCAGCTCCTTTGTTGTGTCTCCACCAAAAACACCATCTTTCTTCTTGTTTAGCCATCACCGAAAACACTTAGCTTGCTCATTTCTATGAATTGGTTTATATGCTTGCTTCTCACATCAATGTTACACCTTGCAAATTAAATCACATATTTGCTCTCTCAACTGTTGGAATTTTCCTAAATCAAATAAGTGATGCTTTAAGTTGTATGGGTAGTGTAAATGACATTTTGATGATGTTTTAATGTTTGTAAATGGATGAATGCATGAGTGGTGTAAGAATATAAATGAATGCATGTGTGAGTGGTGTTGTAGGGAAAAGAGTTTCAGTGATATGAGCAAAACGAAAATGTGCAGAAAGTGTGATGAAGGATTGTGGTAATTGGACTTATATGAAGAGTAGTGAAATGCAGAAAATGTAATATACAAAAGTGTGAATTAGGATCTATTTTGGGTTATGATTATTTATGAATTCGTGAATTCTGAACTGGGAATTTAGGTTTAATTGAATCATCAACTTGAAAGGATAGAGAAATGATAGAGTTTTGATAATGAAGTATGTTGGAGTATGTTATATGCAGTATCTTACAAAACATACATCTGTATTTTGGACATAAATGGATCTGTGAATATCCAAATTGGATGCATTTTTATCTAGATTAAACTAGAGACATATGATTACATTGTTAATAAAGGAATAGAACTGAATTCCATCCTTAAAAGTCTTAAACTGTGGCTTGAAATTGGAAACTATATACTATTGTGTTATGAGAACAGTCTGTAATAATTTGGTTATAACTTGCATAATACTAAACCAAAATGTATGAATTTGATGTCGTTAGAAACTTAAGACATTGTGGAATATTTGAATAGAAGGAGTTGCCTAAATACCTTATTGTCTAGGTCATAATGGTCATACAAAACTGACTAAAAAATCTGTCTTGAGAAAAAAATCTGGAAAATTAGAGCTTTAGGTCGAAATTTTGGTTTCAATTTCATCTTCCTCCTTCCTCCTATTTTACACATCTTTAAGGCATGAATTTGTAGAAACTCAAAGAATGAATGTTGTAGTTAAAGGTATTTGCTTGACCTCTGTGAAAGTGGGTTGATAAAATAGTAACTAGAGTTTGAGTTGTGCTTGTTTTCCTAATACTGCCTGTGACAAACCCCTATGCAAAAACCTTTATTTATTTCCTGATTTTTGGGGACTTTAGAGCTCGAATTGGTTAAAGTATAAACCTGAAAAATGATTTTTGATGTCTTATAAATGCTTTTGTGAAACAATTTGGCCAGAAGATATCTTGATAAGTTTATGTAGTTAATTGAAGTCATACCCTAAAACAATGGACTATTTTGATGAGAATGAGCTCAAATATGAAATTTTGATATGTTTAAGGAATAATGAGTTCTTTTAATGCAAACATGATCTTAAAAACATGTTAAATGTTTATAAGGTAAGGTATGGATGAATGAACATTGAAGAAAATAGGGTATTTATGAATGAGAATTGGGTGAATGTATGAGTATATATTGTTCGAAAATTTTAGCCAATGTATAGATTTAGCTTGCTAAAATTTCATATACAAAGTACCAATAGCATATGTTTTGTAAGAAGCTTTTTGATTATGGAAATGTTCAAGGATAAGTGTAAATATAAGTTGGTAATGATATAAAGATGTTCTCATGAATGTAATGTGATTCAAAGTATGTAAGTGATGAATTGGGAATGATTGAATGAGAACTAGGAAATTGTGGGAGTGTAAAGTCCTGGGAAAAAGAGTGGTATATGTGTGGGTGATCAATTAAAAGTGATCAAGTGTATTAAAGAAACATACCCGAGAACTTGTCATTGAACATGCACAATATATGATACATATATAAATGTGCTTAGTTATCTAAATGTGCAACCTAGTAATATTAAAATGTATGTGATTGCATATAGAAGAGTACGTTGAGCAACCGCTTCCAGACATTGCTGGGACTTCAAGGCAATAAGCTAAATGGAGAATTTTTGAGTAACCTAAGATAATATCACCTTATTTGTTTGTTTGATTCTGAATTGAATTACTATTTGATATAATTGTGATGTTACTAATTCCGAACAATTGGTTGTCTGAGGAGTTCGATATTCGGGACTGTATTAGGACTATCCCTTGAATGTGAATGTTATTAACTAAATGTGTTTTCAACTTATATGCTGAATGTCAGACCAAGTATGATGATCAATGTGAATAAGAAAGTGAATGCGAATGGAATGAACTGATTATGATGATTTAATATGTTTGATGCATTTATTCCATTAATGCACGAAATATAAAAGTAGTTATGACCGGAGTCGCTAATAAAAGAGATCTTAAAGCTCAAACATCTGTGGTAAGAGCCTATGGCTTAATTTGTATGATAGAGCCCAGTATCCACAGCAAATACGGGACAGTATGATAGAGCCCGGTATCCACAACAGATGCTGGACAGTGAAAAAGACACTCGGCCACAACAATGTAATAAATGAAATTGAGTCTTATAAATATTGCATACACATATAAAATGAATAACTTAAGCAATTGCAATGTTTTGTGGACTTTTATAGTATGGAAGTTGTGAATTCTTATGGATGAATATGTTCTGCATGATCGTAATGAAATGATAAAGTGTATTGATTTTGAAATGTGACAATTGTGAACAAAGTTCTTTGTGATATTACATGATGGTAATTGAGATGATGTGAATTATATGATAACATAAATTGTGTGTTGCATGACAAGGGTGAACCATCGAGGATGGTTACTCAACTGAGTTTGCAAAACTTAACCAAATTGTAATGTTTACATTTTCAGGTTCGAGAGAGCGACGACTTAGCTGCTAAGACTGCTTTGAAGAAATCTTATACAACTTTTGGATAGAGGTTATGGCTCAAAAGTCGGTCAGCTGGGACTGATGGATTATTTTTAATTTTGATAACTCCTTATGTATATGGTTTATTTTGTAGATAGAGCTGTGGTCTATGTGTAACACCCCATTACCGTAGGGTATGCACCGGGACCCCCGTAGTTCATTCCGATACATATCCTATGATAAGGGAGCACTACGTGCAATCACTACCATACTCCACATGGCATCATATCAATTGAATAATAAAGCAGTAATCATAAACCACAATAA
>JANIIA010493871.1:0-15050 GCA_027478495.1 Erythroxylum alaternifolium | reverse complement strand
CCTTTAGATATGCATTATGATAAGAGAATAAAAGAGAGAGAAACAGAAGAAAAAGCTAAATATATACGTCATATAGACGGTGGGGGGGGCCGCCGAAGATATGCAGGATGCTAAGAGAAAAGAGAAATGAGAAACGAGACAGAGAGAAACAGAAGAAAGATGCTAAGAGAAAAGAGAAATGAGAAACGAGACAGAGAGAAACAGAAGAAAAAGTTAAATATATACGACATATAAATCGGGGGGGTAATGACCGTCAGATTAAACGGACAATGAGATGAATTCTGTGGTCGTCCATCCTCTTCGTCTTTAGTATATATACTTAATGATAGGTCCATTCTATTTCTTGTACACTGACCACTGTCAAGGAATTCGTGAACTTGAGGGAAGCTAAAACAGTCTAGTTGACCAAAGGATTAGGCCTTCTTGATGAGGCTTTGTTCAACTTCATGGGCCAATGCTGATCATTACTTGAGACGGATTCGGACAAACTCATAAATTTGGACTAGTCATCTGTTCCGGACCAAAAACACGCAACAGAAGCTGTTCCATATTTGTTATGTCCGAAAAGTCCCTGGAAGAGAGAGAGAGCTTGTGCAATCCGAAGCTTTCTAATCATTAACAATACTAACTAAAACCCATCACACTTTAAAACTAAATGAATGGATTGTCCATATAAGAGAAAAACACAAGAGACAAACCATGTTTAGATGTTTACTTACAAGCCAACATTCAAGCAAAGGATGTTTAATTATTCCAATCTCGATTAATCCGAAAAAGGCTGATTACGGGTATGTACTTTAGTTTTGGACTTATGCGATTATGAGGAATTAGTCAAACCGATTAAAAATTCCCAATTCAGATGATTACAAGCTCCCATAATAATGATAAGTCACTAAACCATGCTCCGGACCCTGAGGACTGAGACTAGACGGGGACGTAAAGCAAACCTGAGAAATTGGAATTGGTCGGCAACTGGGCCCATAGCTGCAACTAAAACCTTCTCTCTAAAATGGACAGTAAAACGTCTGACCAAAATTTTTTAAATAAAATTAAATGTATCGGCACTTTATAACTGGAAGTGTTACCATGACGACAGCACCCAACTTCAACGTTAAACTTGATGATCCGTTCATATTTAAATTATTAGAGCTGACTAAGACCATGAGACATACAAAATTAATAAATATATATATAATTCATATTATTTAACCTATTGTCCCTCTAAAATTTAGAACTAAATTCTTTTATTTTTTATATAAAAATTTTTATACAATGTTTAACTTTTTATAAGTAAAATGAATCAATCATGACAATATTTAGAAATAACGATAGGACTGATTAATGAGTTCAGATTTAAATGTTTTCAATAGGTCAACCCATGAGTTAACCCAAGCCCAAATTAACCTAAAACTTAATTATTCTAAATAAAACGATAAAAGTTATTCAAGATTTGATACAGTTTTAGACTTAATTAAGAAAAGATGTTATTTTATATTTTTAATTTTTTAAAAAATATTTTAAAAAATAATACTTATAAGTCGATTCATTTTCATCCTTAATAATATTTTTTTATTAATTCATTAAAAAAACAAAATTTTATAAAAGTATAAAATTTTAAAGAATTTAAGAGTTAAGAAGTCAAATGTATATTACTTCAATAGTAAAGTAATATTAAATGCTTGTATCACTGTTTGAAAGTAAATAGAAAGAGAAGAAAATAGGGAAAAGCTGCAAAGGGAGAGTAAGAAGCATGGAAATGGGAAACCAAAGATGAGACAGAGACTTGCTTCTTCCACACATACACATACACATACACGACCCACTCCTTTTTCCATCGTCTAGTCACCATCCGTGTCCCTCTCCTCTCTCTCTCCGTTTCTCTATCACAACTGCAGAAAAAAAGAATCTCCTCCGTTAAACCTCAAACGGAACGGGATTATGTCAAATCAAAATCCCGTAACACCACACGTGCATTGTTCTAAGGTGTGGTTATTCCTGTCAGTGCCCCATCCCTATCCATTCAGTTCTTCCCTAAGAAAGGGTTTTTGAGTATTGCATGAAAATGTGGCTATAAACAATTATTAAAAAAAACTTAATGAAGCGATTAATTAAAACGTAAAAAAATTAAATTTTTCAATTTTTGTTTAATATTTTAATTTTTTCAATTTAATTTAATAAAATTAATCAATTTATTAATTAATTTAAAAATTATAATTTTTATAAACCAAAATTAATTAATTATTTTTCATTTAATAATTCTTTTTTAATTAAAGTTTAAATTCTTACATAGATAAGGACAATCTCTTTTAATAATATTTCAAATTATTTAATTTTTAACAAATTTTATGATGGCGTCTTACCAATTTAACTTTCAGTCCGGTATTTAAAATATTAGTTTTAAATAAGTTTTATTTTACTTATTATTTTTAATTTATTTATTCCACACTAAACCAAAAAAAAAACAATTCACTTTTTCACTTCCAAAAATTTGTCCTTGTGAAACTGTTAAAATCTGAATTTATAGTTAAATTAAGTTAATCACATTATTCCATAATTTGAATTTAGCATTGAAAATTAATATTATACCTTCACTTCAATTAATTATACTATTTCTAATGAATACAAACAAATCTTTACTAAAATATCTAAAATGAGCATAAATATTAAAAAAATATTTGCGGAATTATTTTTACTTATATACAAATATGATGAAAATGAAGGAAATTTTCCTTTACTACAACATACCATTATCTCATTATTTGTATTCCATATGTAAATTAGTAAACTAATAATAATAACAACAACAACAACACACTAATTAAAATTTTCACCAACACGAGAGACTTAAAGAGATTTAGTGTACGCAGCTTTATCAGAGAGGTTTTCATGTAAACCAACCAAATCATGAAAGTGAAACATACATTTCATACTTCTCAAGGTATAAAAGCTTGGAAAAGAGAATAGAATATCGAATCTGAAACATAAAAAAGAAACTGCTTGGCATGAGAAATGATAATAATTTCAGTTTATAAAGTGAAATTAGAAAGAGATGAAAAGGAAAAAAGTTAATAATGATGGCTCATCATAAATAAACTTCTAAACTTAAATAAAAAATACACAGGAACATTACTATATTTTTTAATTACATATAACAATTGAGATTATTAAAAATACAAATTTTCATTATTATTTTTCAGGAGAAGAAGAAGAGGAGGAGGAGGAGAGAGGGGGGTGGGTTGGTTTCCCGCCAGCTGACAAAGAGAGTGACAGGAGTAACCTGCATCAGATATACCCTCTCAGTCTCAGGATTGGCCTTCTTTTACTCTTTATTTCTTTGTTGTGGTACCAAATTCCAATATTAGTTCCAGGAACTTGGTTTACATAAACATGGAGACTTGGTTGTATTATCACTTATTCTATTTTATTCTAACTTCTTCATACAGACATATGATCTATTCTTCTTTTATTTGTTCTGTTAATCATTTATCTTTTTTTAACTCTTCAAGTTCCAATGCGACTCTCTCCTGTTCTTCCTTCTCCCCCTTCCGCGTCAAATGCATAGACACAGACACAGCTTACTTACAGTCTACTCTACAGTCCTCCAGTCCACCTACAAGTTCTGCAGATTTCAGGCCCCACTTTCTCTCCGCAGCTTAACTTTGCAATAGCATCCCAGTCCTACCCATTATCAGTTTTTACTGTTTCATTTCTCAATGGCTTTCTTCTTCAGCTTGGTTCTGACTTGATCATAAAGTTATTAGCTAATCCAATCTTTGCATCATGGCCATGACGTAGGTGGGTGCTTCGGATTTTTACAAGATCTTTTTTTAATTTTTTGACGAGCAAGTAATGCACAACGCTTGCTGTTCGTGGTCTGGTATTTACGGAGGGATACTATGTATCAGATGACAAAATATAAATCCATGTCATGTACATATTGGTCATGTTTTCGTTCTGGTGGTGAAGCAGGATTGGATTGTCCTTCTTCGTCTTTTTATAACCACTATTCGTTGGATTGATTTGTCGATCCTCATCTGACTTGTTTTTTCCTCAGACATCATCGTACTCATTGTATAAATTCACTTACTTCATAGATTGTACGAGGTCAAATGCAAACTTGTTCTTGTATTGAAAAGAAAGTACACACCAAAGCTGAAAGTAAGTACTTGCTTATATACATACGTATACATATATATATGTATATATGTATATAAGCAAAAAGCAACCATATACATAAAGAAAAGGAATGGGAAAAGAGTAACCACATAATTTCCCCATCAACGTCAGCTTAAGACTGATCTTTGAAATAATTGAAGCTCAGAAATCCGATTCCTTCCAACAGCAGCCGTTGATAATTGACACCCACTAATAAAAATAGGACACTAACAGTCACAGCATCCTTTCACCTATTATGTTACTGTACTGTAAGAAAATGGGTCTGGTAAATTTAGAGAAGGTAAGGTGATGCCAAGCAAGTGTTTTGAGTAGTTGCTTGTCCCATGTTAGTACCAAACACCTCCTTACACATTCCTCTCTTACGTCACCTTTTCAAAGACAAAACCTACACGCTAAACCCTATCTCCGTTTAAGTGAAATTACCTGTCTTCCCTTTCACTTTTACTGCGATGAATACCTGCAAAAACTGGGAAAAAAAAACAAAATGACAGCATCAGAAATCAGAGCACGCCACAACCTCCTCCATAACCTTGAAAACCCAATTTACACGAACATTATTATTAGAAGAAAGCATGAAAAAAAGGCATATACAATAGTGAAAAGAGCTGGCTATAACCAGTAATAAGTGGGTTTGTTTAGTGGTAAAGAAGCATATATGAAAGGCTTTCGAGTAAAGACACATCTTTTATGCAGGCCGCGAATTGACGGCCACACCCTCCTTAACCCCTTATCTTCTCTCTTTTATGAGTTAAGAAGTAAATACCTAATTATTTTTTTATCTCCGATAATAACATTATATAATACAACTTATTCAAGCTTTATCATAGGTCTTAGTTTTTCTTTGGATCTGCTCAAAAGCTAACCATGTAGATCTTCTTCCCTTGCTAAGCAACAAAAGGGTAGAGATAGAGAGAGAGAGAGAGAGAGAGAGAGAGAGGAAAATTAGTTGAAAGAATGGATTTTGAGGAGCACCAAGACCAAGAAGAAGAATTAGAAATGGGCATGGCGGTGCCACCGAGTTATGACGCGGTGACCAACTCAGCTCGCCCCAAAATGGGTCCCACGGCAGGAGAGACTGCGTCGACAGCTGGAGCCAGAAAACAAGGAGGACGAGGAATAGGTGTCAGATACAGAGAGTGCCTCAAGAACCACGCCGTCAGCATTGGTGGTCATGCGGTGGACGGTTGCTGCGAGTTCATGGCAGCCGGCGAAGAAGGCACCTTGGATGCCCTCAAATGCGCCGCCTGTAACTGCCACCGGAATTTCCACAGGAAGGAGGCAGAGGGCGAGGGATTTTATCACCACCAACAGCACCACCATCCACAATTTTCTCCTTACTATCGCGCGCCGCCTCCTGCTGGGTACCTTCACTTAACGCCACCACCCGCTCGGCCATTGGCTCTTCCCTCGGTGTCCGGCGGAGGCGGTGGAACAAGTGGCGCGTACTTGAGGGAAGAGGAGGACGTGTCTAATCCTAGTAGTAGCGGCGGTGGTGGTGCGAGTGGTAGTGGTTCGAAGAAAAGGTTTAGGACTAAATTTACGCAGGAACAAAAAGATAAGATGTTGGAGTTCGCAGAAAGGCTTGGGTGGAGGATCCAGAAGCACGATGAAGCTTCTGTGGAGCAGTTTTGTGCAGACACTGGTGTGAAACGACATGTGCTTAAGGTTTGGATGCACAATAACAAGCACACACTTGGTAAGAAACCCTAAGAGTTTCAGACAGTAGCATCCATAATAAATACAGGAAGAAAAAAAAAAAGGGCCAACGTTGTTATGTTTCTTCCAACAAGTGCCAAAGATAATGAAGAAGGAGACATCTCAGCGCTACAAAAGAGTTGAGAACTTGCGGTGTCAAATTTTATTAGGGTATTTTGACTAGGGTTCTTACTGTTTTTCTCTTCACCCTTTTTTTGGTGGGGGTTGTTGCTGTTTAATCAGACACTTTGTTTAGCTTTTGTCTTCTCAGTTCCGAATGTAGGATGGATTGGATGACGATGATGATGCCTCTAAATTTCCAAGCATCATTTTCTAACTGTAGTTTCTTTTCTTTGTTCAAAATGTAGTACATTAAGGGACTCTGATTCATATGTTATAGCTTCTGTTCCTCTCTGCAACTCTACCATTTAACTTTGATCAGTTCTAGTTTAAATTTCAGGTCATCAGTCAGTTTCAGGAAAGTCCCATAAAAGGAGGAACATAATTGATCAAGCAAAAGCCAAGACCTTTTTAGGTTATTAACATCACGGTAATGATGATCATCGTCAAACATCGTGATCGAGGATCGATCGATCGATCGACAGAACTTCTGGTTGAATCAAACTTGTTTAGTGTGCAAAGCTTCAGTCTTTTTGTGTCCATTCACAACTGTCAACTTCTTCTCTTTCTCTCCAACCTATTCTCATCCCTTTTAACCTTTTACGCGTAATCTCTCCTCTCGTATTAATTTCTCTCAACCTGTCCATTTACTCTCTAGATACTTCGAGCTGAATAAAGCTCGAACCAACCAAAAGGGAATGTGGACAATGTGCTTCGTTGAGAGGTGGATAGTGTTCATCATAGATGGCGTCACAATTAGTACCCTAAACGTCATTAATTTCTCCAGTTTTTTACCCTTAAATGTCTGATACCTCGTCCGCCATTAATTGTTACCTATCTCTTGTATAGGTCTTCTTCTTCTTCTTCCTCTCTTTTTCTTTCCTCTTGCCAGTCTTCTTCTTTCGCCAGTTCTTTTCTGCAATAATTGTTTAGTTTTTCTATGCACTGCTAAAAAGCAAAAAACCAAAGTTTGAAGTGGCTATCAATGTAGCAGCTAACCACAGTCTTTAGCAGTTTTATAGCAGATTTGCAGGGCTTGTGATTGTCATTTACTCACGGCACATGGAAGCCAAGTTTTAAAGCGCCTTTTAAACCAGTCTCTTTTTTTTTTTTTTTCCTTTTCCTCTTTCTTTTCACAACCTTGAATTGCCTATTAATTGATCATAACTACACTGTCTGAATTACCAAGGGTAAGTTTAGTTTCTTTAAAGGTAGTTATTAGAACCCAATTAAGCAAAGTACATATTGTTCAAGGAACTTGAACTGTACTTGCAAAAGGAAGGTCCAATTAGTGAAGCATTACCACTTGCAGTCTAGACTGTAAAGTGCCTGAAAGATGTGATGGTAGAGGGAAAGTGGGAACTAATGGAACACACACAACACAATATCTAGTAGACAAGTAGATGTTGGAGAAAGGCAAGTAATGAATAGAGATGCTACTAGGGCATTTGAAGCTGTCGGAAAAGTGATCTCAAGTCCGGTCGCATGTTATGTTTGCTGCTTTTGTTCTGTTCCGTTGAATGACATGTGGGTCTCTGTCCCCCCCAAAAAAAAAAAGGAAACGGAACAATAATAAATGGACTGACATTACAGCTAGTGTGGGTTATGTCCTGGTAGTTGTCTCTATATAACTTCTGGCCACAGTTGAATGAAAGATCAAAGCTCCTTTGTATTGCGTATTTTCCTTAGATTTCCTGAACCTAATTAAATCGATTTCCATTTCACACGTTAGTAAGTTTTGTATAGTAATCCTGAATGGTCCACTGATGGCGGTTTAGTTCGGGTTTTACGGCTCTTCTGCTACGGGGCTGCACGGAAAGTTACAGTAGAGTGTGACATTTATGTCAAGTTACCACAAAAAGTGCAGATGGGTTTTTTACTCTACTAATAAACTGTTTTGGGATCTGATTTGCTATAAAAGACTTGTGGTTCTATAACTGACGATGAAGAAGAGTGATATGCCGAATTCCTTATTTGTCTTTCATGCTGTGAGACCATTGCAAAGGTTTTTTTGATGTCTGGCAAAGGGTCCATGAGCATTATGTGAGATTTTACAGTAGAAAAAGACTCATTTAAGCCTCTTAAAAATCTGATAATGCAATCTCCTTTCTTGGTAGTTTTTAATGATAGTCAGGGTATCGCAGTTGCATTGTGGTTCACATTTACATTTAGGTATTGGTCTAAGATTAAAAAACTCATCCCATAACATTTTAAGGTGAGTATAATAATATGATACTGAGAGTGTACCTTGTCTGAAACTGAATATTTCTTCTTGTAGATCACATATTCTAAATGAATTAGTCTGTGAAAATTTTCCTTCTAAATATATGATAGATATTCTGTATCAAACAATATGACTCTTTGAGCTATAGAATCTGATACTGATTGCAAAAACCATGATAGTACCATTGTATTGCATATTTCCTAATAAATGAATGATGGATCTTCTTTGTGTGGCATCATAATAGTTCCATCAATGAACTTGAGCTTGTCTTTTGACAGCAAAACCATCCGAATGGATCTTGCCCAAGAATGGTAATTGGCACCAGTTAAAAGGGAGGACACAAGGACTAGAGAAGGATTCCCATTGGGATGAAGGTAGTATGGACTAGCAGGTTGGTCTTCTGGTCTAATTGTATTTTGATTATACGACTGATTTTGGCCACCAAATCTACTAGCGTATGAGAGGCCTGGAACACCTAACATGATGAAAGGGAAGGAATCGGAAATGAAGATGAAGAAAGGCAATCAAATCAAGCTGAAGATAATAGGAGAAAGGAGGGGACGGAACCAAGAAAAAAGCACAGAGCTATTCGCTCTGATATCATGATAGAAGAATAAAAGAAACGTAATAGAAAAGGCTCAAAACTTTAATGAAACAAAATTGCCTTTTTATAGGTTGTTAGTACAAGTTTGTTATAACAAAAAAAGGAATCTAACAAACAAACTTGTTCTACGGTTAAGAGACTGAGAGCAAAACAAAAAAAGGCCAAAGAGAAATAAATAAAGGGGGCTTATGCCTGAAGATGGAAACATTTAGAAACGGACCTAAAGAAAAGCCCAAAGTTCAAAAGAAACAAAATAAATAAAAAAGGAAGAGCCCAGTCTCATTAGTATTTGAACTTGGGTTTTCTCAACCTCTTCTTCTATCGGGTTTGGCAGCTTCTCGTGACACGCCGCCACAAGCTGGACGGTGGATGTCGTGAATCACGCCAAGGTTTAAAAGGATGATCGAAGGAGCGCTTTGGTGAAGATATTTGCAAGTTAGGAACTTGAAAAAATCAGCAGGAGGTGAACAACGCCCTTTTGTATTTTCTCACGAACATGGCAGTTGATTTCAATATGCTTTGTTCGCTTGTGAAAAATGGGGTTTTAGCTATTTGTATGGCCGATTTATTATCACAGTAAAGATATGCTGGTTATAGGTCTTCAGAGCCGAGATCCTTGAGGAGATACAGGAGCCACTGTAGTTAGAATGAGGTGGTGGCGAGGGCTCAGCATTCGGCTTCAGAAGAGTTTTTAGAGATGGTGGCCTGTTTTTTGTATTTCCAAGAGATTAAGGAAGAGCCGAGAAGACCACGGTAATCAGTGATGGACTTGCGAGAATCTAGACAAATTCCCTAAGTTGGAATCCGAGAAGGCGCAAAGTTGAAGACTTGAGTCTCGTCGAAACAAGAGTCGTCGACCAAGTGATCCTTTAAGGTAACTAACTATGCGATGCACTGCCGAAAGATTTAATTGGTTTGTTCATGAATTGTGACAACTATTGGACCACAAAGGAGATGTCTGGTCTGGTAGTGCTCAAATAAATGCATTTTCCAATTAGGCAACAAAAAAAGTTGGGTCTGAAATGAGGACGCCAATGGAGCTTAGTCTGATGTTTGAAGTCATGGGTGTTGAAGCTGGTTTGGAGTGTAGAAAACCAGTTTCAAGAAGAAGGTCAAGGGTGTATTTGCGTTGAATGAGGTTAATGTCGGAGGACAATCGTGCCAGCTCCAACCCTAAGAATCTTTTATTTTGAAGATGTCGGCGAGAAACTATTTAGTGGATTGGATAAGCTCAATTGTGTTACTGGCAAGTAGCAAATCATCCACATAGACCAACAAGATGATAAAGTTTCCATTCGAGGATTTTCTGAACATGGAGTGATCAGAATGAGATTGTACGAAGCCATCAGACAGGAGGGTGGTGGTCAGTTTATAGTGCCATTGGCAACTGGCTTGCTTCATCCCGTAGATGTTCTTTCGGAGATGATAGACTAAGTTAGGATGTGGAGGAGGAAAACCGGGAGGCGGCTTCATGTAAACTTCCTCATGTAAGTCTCCGTGTAAGAAAGTTTTATTCACATCCAGTTGGTGTAAAAACTAGTTTTTTTGTGCTGCTAACGCTAACAGAATTCTGATTGTTGTTGTCTTTACCACAGGATAAAAAGTTTATGTATAGTCCAAGTCCTCTTGCTGCGTAAAACCTTTAGCTACCACCCAGCTTTTGCAGCATTAAAGGCTCCCATCTGCATTAAATTTGTACCTGAATACCCATTTGAGATCAATTGCATCCTTTCCTGGAGGTAAGAATTCAAGATCCCAAGTTTTATTATCTTGTAGAACTTTCAATTCAATTTGCATGGCATCTCTCCATCCTTTATGTTGAATTGCTTGTTTGTAAGTGTGAGGTTCTTTTAAGGAGCTGAGATTAGCTGAGAAAACATAATATTGTGGGGGCAGGTGGTCATAGGAGATGACAGAAGATAGAGTGTGAGGAGAGTTGTGTAGGATTATAGGGCAGTCATAGTCAGCTAGATGGGACGGGAGTCAAGACTGCCTTGTGGAGCAACAAAAGGATTTTGTGGTGGTGTAGGGGATGAGGAAGAAGACGGGAAATTTTTAGTTGGTAATGGTGGAAGATTTAGAAGGGGCAGAGGTAAGGAGGCTTCTGATAGTGAACTGTTGTGGGTAGGCAACATAGGAGAAGGTGTCGGATTGACAGGTGTGCTTAGGAATGGAAACTTGTCTTCATAGAACAGCACATCCCTAGTCAGAATATAATGATTAGAGTTGAGATCAAACACCTTATATCCTTTACTACTTATTGAGAAACTAACAAAAACACATTTTCTAGCTATGGTGTCAAATTTGCCTATGTTTACTTTTTAGTGGAAGCAAAACAAAGACAACCAAATACTGTTGAGAGAGTAAATCTTGGTTAGTTCCACATAAGATAGAAAAGGGTGATTTTTGAGATAGAAGAGGAGAGGGAATACGATTTAATAGATAGACTTCATGTAGGACACAGTCTACTCAAAACTTTGTAGGCAGGTTAGCTTGCATTTTTATCGCCCTTGCAATAGAAAGAATGTACTGATGCTTTCTTTCAGCTCTTCTATTCTGTTGGGGAGTTTCAAAGCATGTGGTTTCATGTGAGATCCCCTGTTCTTTGTAAAAGGTCAGCATTGAAAATTCAACACCATTATCATAGCAAAGTCTCTTTACCTTTTTATCAAATTGTCTTTCAGCATAACAACAAAAGCTTTGATTAGTTCTATGGTTTCTGATTTCTGTTTCATCAAATATATCAAAGTCATTCTGCTATGATCATCCACAATAGTTAAGAAAATTTTGTGCCCTAGGATAGATGGTGTGTGGTAAGGACCCCAAATGTCACCATGTTTAAGATCAAAGCAAGAGTTTGCAAAAGCAATACTATAATGAAACGACAATTTTTTTTATTTTGAAAAATGACAAATATCACATTGTTCTGTAAACTGAAAGGTACTTGATGAATCTACTCTAGACAAGGTTTATAGCCTTTGATTACAATTGTGTCCCAGCCTTTTGTGCCATAGATTGTTTTGGTATGAGGAAACATAGCAAACAAGGGGGCATTGGACCTAAATTGATGGAGAGAGGTAATACAAGCCGTGGACTTGTTTAGCAAAACCAATCATCCTCATGGATTTGGTGTCCTGAATTTGACATGAATGAGAAAACAAATTAGTTGACAAGGATAAGAACTAGTAAGCTTGCTAATTGAAATTAAGTTAAAAGAGAAAACAGGCACAAAATGCACATCGGTAAGGGTGAGTGAAAAGATGTTAATTGTTCCAATATGTGTTACTGAAACAAAATTGCCATTTAGCAGTTTGACATTCAATGAATCCATTGTTTTGTACGCTGTAAAGAAATCCAAGGAGTAGATAATGTGGTTTGTTGCTCCAAAATCGAGTAACCATGTGGATGACCATAAGGCAGAAAGAGAAATAGGTTTGGGTGTACCTTCATGATCAGCAATAGCTATGTTCACCTGAGGTGTACTGACAGTTTTTCCTTTTAAGTCTTCTTCCTTGTGCAAAATTTGCATCAACTGTGTGAACTGTTGTCGAGTAAGATTGCAATTTGCAGGTTCTTGGGCCGGTTTCCTAACAAGTGAGAGGGATTCCATGTCTGAAGCAGAGCTGTCTAGGTGAGTTTCAATTTGATTGACTGCTTTAAACTTGTTCTGATTGTTATCTCTGGCTGAATAAGAGGGTCTTGCATTGGATGACAGATTGGGGGGATAACCATGCTTCTTATAACATTTAGCTTCAATGTGCCCAGTGTTCCCACAAAAAGTGCAAATGGGTTTTTTATTCTACTGGTAAACTCTTTTGGGATATGTTTTGCTATAAAAGACTTATGGTTCTATAACTGGGGAGGATGAAGAGTGATATGTTTAATTGTTTATTCGTCTTTCATGTTGTGAGACCATTGTAACGGTTTTTTTGAGGTCTGGCAAAGGGTCCATGAGCATTATGCGGGATTTTACAGTAAAAAAAGACTCATTTAAGCCTCTTAAAAGTCTGATAACGCAATCTCCTTCTTGGTAGGTTTTACTGATAGTCAGGGCGTCACAGTTGCATTGTAGTTCGCGTTTACATTTAGATATTGGTCTAAGAATAAAAAACTCATCCCATAATATTTTAAGGTGAGTATAATAATCTGATACTGAGAGTGTACCTTGTCTGAAACTGAATATTTCTTCTTATAGATTAGGTATTTTGAATGAATCAATCTGTGAAAATCTTCCTTCTAAATCTTTCTATACTTCAACTGCTGTATCAAACCATATGACATTTGGAACTATAGAATCTGATACTGATTGCAACAACCATGACAGTACCATTGTATTGCATCTTTCCCAATATATGAATGATGGATCTTCTTTGTGTGGCATTATAATAGTTCCATCAATGAACTTGAGCTTGTTTTTTAACAGCAAAGCCATCCGAATGGATCTTGCCTAGGAATGGTAATTGGCACCAGTTAAAAGGGAGGACACAAGGACTAGAGAAGGATTCTCGTTAGGATGAAGGTAGTATGGACTAACAGGGTGGTCTTTTGATCTAATTATATTTTGATTATATGACTGATTTTGGCCACCAACTACGCGGCATATGAGGGGCCTGGAACACGTGACATGATGAAAGGGAAGGAATGAAAAATGAAGATAAAGAAGAAAGGCAATCAAATCAAGCTAAAGATAATCAGAGAAAGGAGGGGACAAAGCCAAGAAAAAAGCACAGAGCAATTCGCTTTGATACCATGATAGAAGAATACAAGAAATGTAATAGAAAAGGCTAAAGAATTTATTGAAACAGAATTGTCTTTTTATAAGATATTAATACAAGTTTGTTATAACAAAAAAAGGAATCTGACAAACAAACTTGTCTTACGGTTAAGAGAATGAGAGCAAAAAATAAAAGGCCAAAGAGAAATAAACAAAGGGGGCTTAAGCCTAAAGATGGAAACATCTGGAAACGAACCTAAAGAAAAGCCCAAAGCCAAAAAGAAACAAAACAAAGAAAAAAAGGAAGAGCCTGGTCTCATTAGTCTTTCAACTAGGGTTTCTCAGTCTCTTTTTCTATCAGTTTTGACAGCTTCTCATGACATAAGCTACTTCCAAGACTTTATGGTATCTAGAACAGATTGCTTTAATCATCCTAAAATAGAGCTATTTCATACGAGATGATTAGTTAAAAGGCTATTATCCAATTTTCATGCATCTAAGTATGATATAATATTAGCAATTTTACCAAGTCTTTTGCTATACATTGAAACAAGTTGGTGGGAAAGTAATTACTAAGACTTGAACACGTTAATCAACCTGAAAAAATCGAAGGGGTGATTAGGGTGATTGTTTCGCAAAAATTTTGATTTGACCGCAGTTACTTATAAGGTTTTGACGTAGTTACTTGTAACTGTATCTGTCGATTACTAAATATAAAGTAACTGTATCAGCAATTGTCAATTTTTTAATGCAAAAGAACACAAAAAAATAAATACAAAATTAAACAGATCAACAATGAAATTTGGTAACACAGCACCCCTTGCCTACATATGTGGAGCCCTCAACAGCTTAATTATTTCACTAACGACAATAGTTTTATACAAGACTTACTGAGCCGACACCACTCACCCTTAACATTATCCTTCGTCCTCACTACCCGTGGAAGAATTTCACACCCAACAGTACAACCGCCTCGTACTAACCTCAACAGAGGATTTTTCTCAATAATCTTTTGAAATAAGAACAGTCAATAAATCACTCAAGTGATTAAACAAACAACTCAACACTCAAAAAAACACTTGACAAAAAGACAAGAAATAATTTTCTGCATAATCATGAATTCAAGAGCAGCTAAATAATCACGCGGAAACATCCAGTAAGAACTTTACCAAGTCAGCCACGATTCAGGTGCAGAAGCTGAGTCACGCATTCATCATCAACACCTTTGAATGTCTTCAATTTTCTTTACACTTGGTAACGTTACACATAAGTACCCTTGAAGCAATAAAAACATTCAGATCAAACAACACACCTTTTGCTCTTCCATTCACCGTGAATACTCAGCAGAGAAACCTCATCAAAACACTCATATATTTTCTGCAAAACATAGGCAGGACCCAGTGACCCACACAATAAGACTAACACCACAGAACAACACCCGGTGACTCACGCAAAAAGACCAACACTCAGAAATTCACACCAACATTCACATAGAAGAAAATCATCCAACAACTCAC
>JANIIA010493835.1:0-15054 GCA_027478495.1 Erythroxylum alaternifolium | reverse complement strand
TAATCTAATATCATCAATCATATGTCTATCACATATTTAATCACTTTATCCATCATCCACTAAGTTCAATTCAAGCTTTATTATAGTCTAAATCCATTATAGAAAACATGTTATATTAGGTTCGGGTCTTTCTAGAATATGTAAAAGCTTATAATAAGTAAAAGAAGAAAACAACGGGTGCACGATTATGCTAGTGCACGATCGTGACAGACATGAATCTTCCATTTTTCCTGCAATTGTTTTTCAGTTCTTCTTAGGACAAATTTCAGGTCAGTTTTATATGATCATTATGACATAGAAAATGAGGTATTTAGGCAACATATTCTTCTAAACAATTGTTCCTATATGTCTTAAGTTTCTAATTACATCAAATTTATTCAGTATCCTGAAAGTTATACCCAAAATACTAAAGACTGTTCTCAAACAATGATAGCAGCAAAACCTTTAGAGACATAATTAAAATTCGACTCCTTAATGAAAAATTGTAGCCGTATGTCTTTAGTTTAACATAAATTAAAAATTATCCCATTTTAATATCTACAGATTAAGATATGGCTAAAATACAAATGCCTATTCAGTGGAAACACTCCATCTAACATATTTCAGCACAGGGGTCTATCACAGGTAGTATTGGGGAAACAGACATAACTCGAGCTCTAGTCACTATTTTCTCAAGCCATTTTCATAGAGATCAAGTTAAGACCTATATATAAAACTTTCATTATTTGAGTTTATTCAAATTCGTGCTCTAAGGAAATGAAAGACAGATCGAAAGAGAAAGATGAAATTGAAACCATAATTTCAACTTACCTTGATGACCTCTTTCCTTCTCCTCTTCTCCCCCCTTTTTCTCTCCTTCTCTTCTTATTTTCATTTTTCTCCCTCTTCTAACCTTATGGCCAACCTTCACTCTCACTTTTATTGCCTTTTTCATTCATTTTCTCTATAAAATTCAAAGAAAGTTAAACTAATTCATGTGTCACCATTCAATTGGTCTATATGTTGCCATTCTATTGGTATATATGTTATCCTTCTATTGGTTCATATGTTATTATCCTATTAGTACATGTGTCACTTACTTTAGGCTCCACATGTAACTCATTTAAGCCTCTATATGTCACTACCTATAAGGCTACACGTCACCAATTGTAAGGCTACACATGTCACCATTTGTGAAGCTACACATGTCACCATTCTATTGCTCCATATGTCACAAGTCCAAGGTGCCATTTGTCACAAATTTAAAGGGCCACTTGTAGCAATTATACTCAAGACACTCATCATCCATTTAACTGAGCCATTTGTCACTTATTCCCAATGCCATATGTCACCATTTCATACACCTAATCAACCTAAATTCTTATGTATCAATTTGTCTTGCTCTTTAACATTTTTCTTAGACTAGATGCACATATCACCTCATCAATTACTTAATTGTAACAATAAATTCCTAGTTCACTAATTGTAATCCATCAATTCATGTTATTGGTAAATCAAAATGTAAAACATTGGGAATGCAGATTCATGTCACATTCATTTTCGTTCCATACCTCGGAATATATCAATTGAGTGCATATACTATCTTGTAATTTTTTCTAAATCATGATTCATATGTGTATACGAATATTATGAATGTGAATGGAATGCACCTCGTAAGTTCTTAAATGAAATAACTCACATGACTCAATCTAATAGTTTAATCTCTTAATAATTTTAGGAGGCAGGATATTACAATATAGGCTAGAAACTCATGATGCAACTCTATTGAGGCTTATCGGTAAAAATTTCCATAAGTCTAGGAGTTACAGTGAGAAGACCTTTCCTCAATTCATGTGGTCTAACAATGTCACGTACTTTGGTGATGTTATGATTTCAAACTTAATATGTCCACTTCTATTTAATTGTTTTTTTTTGAATTAAAACTTAGTATGTCAAATTTTATTGATTTATCATTATGTTATTTCTATTTCAAATTACATCTAGTAATTCAGTAATTTACTTGTAATTGTATAGCTAGATGGATAAAAGTTGGATGTCTCATTGGAAATGGTCTACTGAATACTTCAGAGTTAAGAGTTTCATGCAATTTGTAAAAGATCAAATGGGTGTAGAATTTTGTATTTGTTGTCCACGCATAGATTGCTTAAATGTGAACATTCAAAGTTAAGATGTGGTATATAATCACTTGCTAATCCGAGGCATAAATAAATTCTATACTTTATGGATTTATCACGGTAAATGTTCTGAAGCAAGTTGTAGCAGAAGTGTTGATACAAGTGTTGATGGTAGGAGCAAATAATGATGTAGAAGATTGTGATATCAATGACAATAGTGATGATGGGATTAACAAGATGTTAGAGGATTATGAGAATTATATGGAGACTATGAATGAAACTGGTTTGCCTAATATAATTGGTAGTATTACATAAGATAAGTTTAGGAAGATATTGAAAGCTGCTCAAGAAGAATTATATTCAGGGTGCTCAAAATTCTCACATCTATCTTTTTTTTTTCAAGTTGTTGCATTTGAAGGTTTATAATAAATGGAGTAACAAATCTTTTAACATGTTAATTAACTTGCTCAATGATGCATTACCTATTGGACACAAATTACCCAAATCTTATTATAAAGTAAAGAAATTGTTAAGGGATCTGGATTAAGATATATATCATTACATGCTTGTAAATATGATTGTACTGTATTTTGGAAGGATAGTAAAGATCTTGAAGAATGTCCCATTGTGGTACATCAAGGTGGCAAGTGGATGATGGGAAAGGGAAAAAGACACTGCATAAAATCGTGTGGTAATTCCTTATTAAACCACGAATACAAAGGCTTTTTGTGTCAACAAAAACAACCATATAGAGGTGGCATAAAGAGAAACGCATTGATGAATAATAGAGTCCTACAAATAGAAGATGCAGATATATCATCATTCTATAGGAGAGGTGTTGATCCCAATATGCCAGAAGAAAATGAAGTGCAAGCCAATCTTATCATAGAAAAAGATGAAAACTATATTGAGGATGAATTATATGAAAATAATAATGATTTGGCTGAATATAATAGTGATAAAGAGATGACGATGATTTTTAAGATCTTGATCATGATAATTGAAGTTAATAAAAGTGTTCTTTATATTATTTGAAATGTAATGTTGGTAACATTTATGTTAATGTGTATTGTTGATGTTTGAGTTATGTTAATGCAGATTCTTGATTTTTGACTTATATTAATAAGAATTATTGATGTTTGAGTTATGTTAATACATATTGTTGATGTTTGAGATATGTTAATACGAATTGTTGATGACTAAGTTATGTTAATACGGATTGTTGATGTTTGACTTATGGTAAATGCATATTGTTGATGTTTAACTCATGTTAATACGGAATGTTGATAATTGAGTTATGTTAATGCGGAATGTTGATGAATGAGTTATGTTAATGCGTATTGTTGATGTTTGAGTTTTGTTGACATGTATTATTGATGATTGAGTTGTGTTAATATAGATTTTTAATGTTTGAGTTATATATATCCAATATAATGGCACCTGGTAGAAACAAAGGGAAAAAATTTGGTAAGTATCGAAATTATTCCTACCTAACAACCAAATCAATCAGCTCCTAACCAACAACAACAATCAACTCATCCACAAATGAAGCAAGTCAATAACAACCTCCATTTGCCTCAACTAGTTCAGAGGGATCTTTAGATTTGTTGATCTTTAACACCTATAAATAGAATTATACTCAAATATATATTTACAAGTTTAATATGTATTTTTTTAATTATTCATTTGTTGACAGATTCTAATACCAACAGAAAAAAAGAGGTAGAGGTATAACTAGAGGTTGTGAGTTGCAACGAATGAATGCTGCAATGAACAGCAAGTTGTCAATATATATTGATACTTTATAAGGTCATCCTTTAGACAACATTCAATTAACAAAATTGTCTAGTAAGTTGGGGGATAATTGCCATAATATAATTACCTTACCTCAAATATATTAAGGAGTTGAAGTAAGACAACTTGCTTGAGAATGATTTTGATAAAGTTTCAGTAAATTTTCAATTTGTTTAACTATATGCAATATTGTTTCACTTGTTTTTTGTTTAGTTGCACTTTACTTATTATTCATAGATGAAATTAAATATCGTCGATATCAACAACCCTGATGTTTCAAACTGTGTCACTTCATAGTTAAAAAACAGGACCAGGGATCGTCACTATAGGCTACATTAATATTACAATTCTTTTCCTTCTGATGCGAAGGCAAGGAGACATGTTCAAGAACTGATATCTTTAGAATATTGGAACAAAATATGTGATTGTTAGGTATCTCCCAATGTTCAAGTTTGTTTTCTTTCCATTCACACTTGCTTCCATTACTCTTGTTAAATGATTTAGTGACTATCTTTTTTCTTTATTTAGGGAAAATATGAGAAGTCCAAAGTGAACAAAGGACAAATAAAAACTCCTCACAACCAAGGCTCCAAATCTTTTGTTGTCATGTGAAATGAATATGTAAGATAATGGTTTGAGTTATCACAAAAAGGTATTCTAAAATGTCAATTATCATTAAAAAAGAAAATTAAATTGCACTTAATATTTGATTGTAAAAAATACTTTTGTTGCTTAGTCTTACTACATTTCTTTCTTGCTTTTGTTTAATTTAATTATTAATGGTTGTAGGTTAAACTACAAGACATCCTAAAGGTAGTTTGCTTTTTCTTCTGTTTTTTATTATAACTTTAATTTTTGTTTTATTGTTTCCTATTTTTATTTCTATTTTTAAAATAAATTTTTTTAAGTTATTAATTTTAATGTAATTATATTTTGATTATTCATAATAATTAAATATTAAAAAATAAAACTAAGTAATCTTAAGTTATTTTGAGAAATGGTATAAGGAAAAAGCCATATGGATAAAACAAAGCAGACTCAACAAAGCAAACTCATTAACCTTAAGGATACTCAAGACTATAAACTAAACTTTAAAAACCATTCCAAAAGGGAAATCATCAAAGTAGCAGTTATACACTCTATCTAGATATCAACATATAACTCATCTTTTAAAAAATGTTGTTAGCCTAAACCAAATATCTAATCTAACAAATCCTTTGAAGGAAAATAATTCTTCAAAATATAGATTCCAAAGTAATGTAGAAGATATATTTATTGTCAATCATGCTTATTTTTGCTGTTAACATGCTCTAATCCTAAAAGAAAGTTAAGCAGTTTGACAAATCATAGTCTTTTATTAGTTTCAAATTATAAATTATGAGCCAAAACTTAATAACTTAATAAGAGGAACTAAGTTCTCTTTTAATAAGCAAGAACTACAGAGCTAATATTATTAACCTCTTTTGTAATTTGTATCGTTTTCAACTGCATTTTTATATTTTAAAATTATTAGAAAAATAAGTAGAAATATTAAAAATATTTTAAAACTTACATTTATTATTATTAATTTATTTTAATATAAATTATATACAATTTACTATTTTCAAAATTTAATAATCTTTATATAGTATCAAAATGTATAAAAATCAATTACAAAATAGGATATATTAAACAAAATTAATAAAAATTAATAAAATATCATTTTCAGTATTTCTAATATCATAATGTACTTTTTAGTAATTCTAATAAAACATATAAGAGATTCAAGGCTTTAACCTTCATTTTATTTATAGTTTTGTAATTTTCTCTAATATGAATGTAGAAATACACTTATAGTAAGTTGCCTTTATTCAACTAATCATAATAGGTTGCCTTTATTCAGTTAACCTATCAACTAAAAGAAAATATTATAGGAATTCTCTCTCAACCCCTTCCTTTTGATTAGTGTTCTATGATTCCCTCTTATCTAGTTTCAACTTCCTTTACTCTAGTTCTCTAGTCTTCCAGTTTAGTCATGGACCTCCTTCCTTTTATTGTATTCTCTAGTGGTTGCTTTTATTTATTCCTTACCTACATTATATATGGAGATTATAATTTGGTTTAATCAAATTTTTTGTATGATCTTATTGGTGCAATTTCCTTCATATTAATTAACCTGATATCCATCTTTACCATACCTTATCTAAGCCTCATTACACTTTAGTTGAAAGACCTATTGATTTTTTCCTATAATTTATTTTTATAGTGGTGGAGATATGATATGTTAGCAAGCCTATGGTAAAAAATCCTATGTATTGATTTAAGAATTTCATTGGTGATCACTTGAAACACTTTAAGTGAATTAAATGAATCTTTTATATGAGGATGTTAAATTCTACAGCACTTGATTTTGGAAGGGTTATCAAAATATCATTTACGGTTTTGGTTTATAAAAAATTTATTTGTATGAATGTTTGATTCTAATTGTATTTTGATTTAATTCTTAAGGCTTTCCATTTAGAGTGTGAATAGATAGGTTAAGATTAAGAAGATAGGGATATTGGGAAGAGTTGATGAATTGGAATTATTATTTATTTGAGGATAAACAAATGCTTAAGTATTGGAAAGTTGTTAAGTAGTGTTTTATCCATACTTTTAGTCTCATATTTAATGTATTTTGTTTGTTTGTTTGAGTATTTTTCTTGATTTTGGTATTTAATTTGTTGATATTTCTTATGGGTCTAACTCTCTCATTTGGAGCAAAAAGAACAAATTTGGACAAGTTTAAAGCAATTTGTAGCTATTTTGATTGAGTTATGGAGTGCTTGACAATGTACATAGTCGTGTTAGAGAGTTTAGACTAAGTGTTTCCTACAAAACACACTCATGTTAGCTAGTAACATACTCATATTGAACAGTGAGAAGGGCATATTGGCAATATATATCCTTGTCTACATACGTGTTTGATAAATCAAATACACGTAAGAGCGGGGAGAATTGTGTGTGATTTAAAAATATTTACAAGTTACTTTTAATTCATATAAAGATAGGGGCCTGTTAAAATTTAAAACAATAGGAGCCTGTCAGACGATAGGAGCCTGTTAGATGATAGGAGCCTATTAAATGATAAATCTTGTTAAAACAATTTAAAACAGAAGACATATGTTAAAATGAAAGGAACCTCTTCCAAGTTGAAGGAGCCTATTATAAAAGTGAAGGAGCCTCTTGATAAAATGAATACACGCATAATATAATACAGAAATTTAAGAGTTAAGATGTGGAAAAGAATGACGCAGTTGATTTATAATTGTTCAGCTTATAACCCAAGCATACGTACAATCCTCAAGTATCCAACTTGAGTGTTTCACTAAAATCCTATGTAAAAATTTGACGAGCCTGTTCAAGCCCACAAATACATATTTTTCAAGGTTCTTCAACCTTTCACACTAGTAGTATTTAACTACCCTCTACAAACTCTCAAAGAATGAATAAGTAATTTGCTCGATATGAGCTTTAATGATCTCTCTCAAAAAGAAATTTTCACTTTCTAAGGCACAAGAGATTTGATAATGATATAACTTTCAAAGTACCGATGCCATGAATGTATTTCGAAAATTTGGCTTCCTTAGCTTCTTTTCTTCTTTTTTGCAACTACAGTGGCTCTTCCTTAAGTAGATATTTTCTTTAACTAGCCATTTGCTTCAATTTTGTTCTAAGTTGACTTCGTATCTAACAAATTTTAGATATCATCTCTGCTGGAATCTTTTAATATTCAAACTAAGATATAAAATCGAAGCTAATTGTTCAAATTAGTAGCATCCTTCCAGATATTATGAAATAAATAAGGTAAGTTTATTAGGAAGGTCCTACAAGAAAGGAAGCACTTATCCTATGATTTTATTTCCATTTAAGAATTATATTGTTATCTATATAATGAAATAAGTGCAATTTCAAGTTTGAAATATTACATAGGTATCATTAAAATCATTAATAAAAAACCTTAAGCTAGCAATCTCCCCCTTTTTGATGATGACAAATAATAATAGATATATTTTCAAAATTCAAATAATAATAACGGATTTTATAAGATACACGTAAACTTTATATGTTTTTACTCACAGTCATGATTAGAAGGAGCCTTTCTTATGTCCTTTAAAATAAGGAGCCTATCATTTGTATGATAGCATATCACAGTACTTCACAGATTCAGTTCAACGATATTTCAATATTTAATATATCACATATTAGTATTTCATCATGCAAAGCAAAATATATCAACTTAACTTATAACTCTCCTCTTTTTTCATTATCAAAAAATATATCTACTCTCCCCATTTGTCATTATCAAAAAGAAATAAACATTTATGAGGAAAAAATATGGCACAAATATAAGAAAGTCTTTTAAGAGACACTTCCTTTAGCCTATTAAGCTAAAAGGAGCCTTCTAAACTAATAGGAGGTCTTAAAACTGAGAGGAGCCTTTTAAAGTAGAAGGATCCTATTAATGTCTTCAGAGAGAAGTAGTATAGAAACTTTATACAGAAATGATATCAAATAGTCTACACATACCAAGCTCTTTTCTTAACACGTAAAATCTATAATCAGAGAGTGGCTTAGTGAAGATATCAACTACTTGATTTTTAGTATTAACATGCAAAAGATCAATGGTTACTTCTAAAACATGATCTCTAAGAAAATGATGCTTGATTTATATACGCTTAGTCCTAGAATGAAGCACAAGATTTTTTGAAAGATTTATTGCACTAGTATTATCACAGAATATAGGAATATGATTAAAGTTTAGAGAAAATCCTAAAGTTGATGCTTTATCCATAATATTTGATCAAAATAGCTGGCAGCTGCTATATATTCTACTTTGGTTGTTGAAAGCGCTGTGCAATTTTGTTTCTTGCAAGAACATGAAACTAAACATCCTCTAAGAAATTCACAGTGACCACTTGTGCTTTTTCAATCAACTTTATCACCTGTTTAATCTGTATCACAATAGATAACTATGTTAAAAGAATCATTTTTTGGATACTATAATCCAAAATCCATAGTTCCATGAAGATATTGAAAAATCCTCTTAATAGCTTGAAGGTGGCCTTCTTTTGGATTTTATTGAAAGCATGCACAAAGACACACACTAAGCATAATGTCTAGTTTTGAGCTTGTAAGATATAGTAGTGATCCAATCATTCCTCTATACTTTGTTTCATCTGTAACCTTGCCTTCTTCATCCTTATAAAGTTTAGTTCTAGTATATATAGGAGTACCCATCGGTTTGGCATTCTTTAAATGGTACTTCATGATGAGTTCCTTTATGTATTTGTCTTGGCTAATGAAGATCCCTTTTTAAGTTTACCTGATTTGTAGTTCGAAAAAAAAGGATAGTTCTCCCATAATGGTCATTTCAAACCCCCTGTATTAACAATAAGAATTCTTTACAAAAGGATTGATTAGTAGCACCAAATATTATGTCATCAACATATATTTGTACTATGAGTAAATCATTCTTCTTTTCTTAATGAATAAGGTTTCATATACCTTTCCTCTTTCAAAGTTATTCGAAAGAAGAAAATACCTCTCATACCATGCTTGAGGAGCCTGTTTTATACCATACAGGGCTTTAGTCAACTTCACCATATGATCAGGATGGTTTTCATCTTCAAAACTTGGAGGTTGCTTAACAAACACTTCTTTGTTAATATATCCATTTAAGAAGGCACTTTTGACATCCATTTGGAATAATTTGAAAGTTCTATAATATGTGAAGGTAAGTAAAATTCTAATTGATTCCAGTCTAGCAACATGCACATAAGTTTCATCAAAATCGATACCTTTTGGTTAATTATAACCTTGAGTTACAAGTCTAGCTTTGTTTATTACCACTTTACCATTTTTGTCGAGTTTGTTTTGAAATGCCCAACGAGTTCCAATGATTGACTTATTTTAGGGGCGAGGTACTAGATTCTAAACTTTCTTTTTATCAAACTAATTTAGTTTGTCTTTCATAGCTGAAACCCAATTTTCATCAATAAGAGCCTCTTCAACTATCTTAGGTTATAATTATGAAATAAAGGCAACAAAGTTGTTTTTTAAGGAAGATCTAGTTCTTAGAATTTCAGAAGGGTCTCCTAGAATGTATTAACGTGTATCTTGTCCTCTCCATTCTCTTAGTGTTCTTCGTTGCATAGCTCCTGCCAAAAGGAAGGAGCCTACTCCATCCTAACTTCAGAAGGACTTTTTTAATCTTGAGATTGTGAAGGTATTGTAGGTGTAGTCGATGTATTTTTAAGAACCAAAGGATGCTCTTCATTGTCTAAGTCAGCTGCTGTTGTCGAGGTAGTGCTTCATCAAATACTACATGTATTGATTCTTCTATTTTCTTTGTTCTTTTGTTGTAAACTTTAAATCCTTTATTGGTAGTGCTGTAGCCCAGAAAGATGGCCTCATTTGATTTCACATTGAGCTTTCCAAGATTGTCTTTTATATCATTTAGAACAAAGCACTTGCAACTAAATGCTTGAAAGTAAGTGACACTTGGCTTTCTTCCTTTCTATAGCTCATAGGGGGTCTTTTCCAGGATAGGTCTTATAAGGTACCTTTAAGTATATAACAGGCGGTTGACATAGCTTCTGCTTAGTAACCATGAGGTAGATCACTTTCACATAACATTGTTCTGGCGATATCAACAAGAGTCCTATTCTTTCTTTCAATAACTCCATTCTGCTGAGGAGTCCTCGGGTATGAAAATTTATGAGTTATAACATTTTCGTCATAGAACTCTTCAAATTTTCTATTGTCAATTCTCCTTCATGATCAATCTAAATAGATGTGATACAGTATCCTTTTTTAGTCTGAATTTTTCTCAAAACATCTCAAAGACTTCAAAAGTATCATCCTTATTTGATAGAAAGTAAACATATATAAATCTGGAATAATCTTCTACTAAAACAAAATCCTAATGTTTACCACCAAAACTTTAAGTCTTAGTGGGACTAAATAAATCCATGTGCGTAAGTTTAAGTGGTTGGTTAGTAGACATGATATTTTTATAAGGGAAGTTGCTTTTGATTTGTTTTCCTTTTAAATAAGCTTCACAAACTTGAGTATTCTCAAACTTCAGATCAGGTAGTCCTCTTACCAACTCATTTTTGGACAAATTTGATAAGATGCTCATGATAGTATGTCCAAATCTTCTATGCCAGATAAATGAATTCTTTTCTATAGAAACAAAACATTTGACATTTTGTGAAGACATACCTTCCAGTTGAGCACAGTATATGTTGTGATTTCTAGGAGCAATAAACACAATATTGTCGTTAAGATTATCAATAATTTCACAATGTGATACATAGAAAGTAACTCTATAACCTTTATCACATAATTGACTTATGCGCAGCAAGTTATGTTTCAATCCATCAACATAAAGAACATTATCAATAAAGGTAGAGTTAGAGTCACCAATTTTACTAGTTCCTATGAACTTTGCTTTATTTTTATCATGAAAGAAAACATTTCCTCTGTCTTTTCTTTCAATGTTGTTGAATTGTGATATTTCACCTATCATATGTCTTGAACAGCCACTATCAACTATCCATTGATTTTCTCTTGTCTCTGTTTTGAAGCATATATGCATAATGTACTATCTCATTTTTGGTACCCAAATATTTCTGGGTCCTTTCAAGTTAATAGTTTGACCTTTTGGTCTCCAAACATGCATTCGAGATAATTTCTCCATTCTACAAAAATTATAATAATGACTAATATAACCATGTTTACCACAGTAGATGCATAAAATAGATGAATGAGATTTACTATAATTTCTACATTGTATCAGGTTCCTGTTGTTTTGATTATAGCTAATGGCTTGATATTATTGTTTTCTTTGTATCCTATTCCGGCCTTATCAAAACCATATTTACCACTACCAAGAAATGCATTAAGGTTATTCCTTCCATTAATCAAATTTGAAAAAAATCTTTTTCTAGAGATAATATCTTTCCAGCACTTTTCTCTTTCTCAAGTTCTAGAGCAGCAACTTTTACTTCTAACTAACTCACCTTATCTTAATCATTCTCAAGCAATGCATTTTCTGACTTAGCTACTCTTTCTTCCAGAACTTCCTTTTCAGAAACCTTTTGCTTATAATCAATTTCAAGAGACATAATCTTCAACAACAAATTCTCATTCACAGACTCTAATGATTTAATCTTACTCTTTAAGGAAGCATCATTATTCTTGGACTTCTCAACCTCTTTGAAATACTTCACAGTTAATTTTTTATATTGATCTTACAATTCATTAAATGCATTTCTTAATTCATCAACTTCAATATCAGAGTCAAAATAATATACCTCATCATCTCGTGATTCATCAATAAGACATATGTTACTGTCCTCTTCTTCTTCAAAGTTTTCAAAGTCCTCATTTATTCCTTCAAAGATGACTTAGAGTTTGTCCCATATTTTCTTTGTTGTACAGCAGTAGGATACCTTTTCAGGAGATAGTGCACAGATCAAATGATGTTTTGCTTTAGTGTTTAGTAGTGCATTTCTTCTATCAGCATCAGTCCATACTTCTACATTATCATTAGCAGAAAGTGTAGTTTGAATCTTAATAGCTTGCCAAACTTTGATATCTATAGATTGAAGATAAATGGTCATTCAATTTTTCCAGTAGGAATAATTATCTCCATTGAAATAACGAGGCTTTAAGATGGATTTTCCTTCAAGGCTTCTCAAATTATTTACCATGATCTATCACATGTTGTAAAACACAACAAACATGAAACCCCGCTCTGATACCAAATGATTAAGTAAAAACATAAAAGATGGGGGTGAATTGTTTGTGACTTGAAAATTTTTGCAAGTTACTTTTAATTCGTATAAAGACAGGGGCTTGTTAAAATTTAAAACAATAGGAGTCTGTCAGACGATAGAAGCCTTTTAAATGACAATAGCCTATTAGATGATAGGATCCTGCTCAACAATAGGAGACTACTAAACGATAAATCTTTTTAAAACAATTTAAAACAGAAGACACCTGTTAAAATGAAAGGAACCTCTTGAAAGTTGAAAACAAAAGGAGCCTATTATAAAAGTGAAGGAGCCTTTACTAAAATGAACACACACACAATATAATACAGAAATTTAAAAGTTAAGAGGAGAGAAAGAATGATGTAGTTGGTTTATACTGGTTCGGCTTATAACCCAAGCCTATATCCATTCCCCAAGTATCCAACTTAAGTGTTTCGCTAAAATCCCAAGTAGTAATTTGGCAAGTCTCTTCAAACCCACAAGTACATATTTTTCAAGGTTCTTCAACCTTCCACACTAGTAGTATTTAACTAGCCTCTATAATCTCTCAAAGAATGAAAAATTAATTTTCTCGATATGAGCTTCAATGATCTCTCTCAAAAAGAAATTTTCACTTTCTAAGGAATAAGAGATTTGATGATGATATAACTTTCAAAAGTACTGATGTTGTGAACGTATTTCAAAAATTTAGCTTCCTTAGCTTCTTTTCTTCTTTTTTCACAACTCCAGTGGCTCTTCCTTAAGTAGATATTTTCTTTCAGTCATTGCTTCAATTTTGTTCTGAGTTAACTTTGTACCTAATGAATCTTCGATATCATCTCTATTGGAATCTTCTAATATTCAAATGTTAAGACATAATATTAAAGCTAATTGTTCAAATTAATAAGATCCTTTCAGATATTATGAAATAAATAAGGTAAGTTCATTAGGAAGGTTCCAAGAAGAAAGGAAGCATTTATCCTATGATTTTATTTCCATTTAAGAATTATATCATTATCTATACAAGGAAATTAGTCCAATTTAAATTTTGAAATATTATATAGTTATCATCAAAATCATTAGTAATAAACCTTAAACTAACAGTGTTAGCTCTAGATAGTGTTGCACATTAATTTGAAGCACATGATCACCAACACTCTCGTGTTGGTGCTCGTATATCTCATTGGATTCAAATTTTGAATTTAAAAAGAAAATATTGAGTGACATAAGTGGGAGAAGGCTAAGAAAACATCACGGAAAATCCTAGGATGACACAAAACAAGAAAACAATCAAGAAAACCCTTTTGGAGCATATTTTCATCAGTCTAGAGTGAAGTTTTTAGAGATTTTAGGGTTTTCGAAAATGTTATCCTTGATTTTAAACTTTTTCTTTAGTTTTGATATTTTATTGGATATTATGATAAGCTAAACCCTTTAAGGTAATTGTATTAGAAAAACCCCATGATGGATCTTGTATTGAATTTGTTTTAATTTAATTTATTCTTTGATTTCACTAAGATTCAATTATGTGTTCTTATTTATTTTTGAATTGATATTGTTGGTATGTTGATTCATATATAATTTCAAATAATTGAAATTTGTTGGGGTATGCATGGATGCATGCATCACATGCATGCGAATGCAGTGGAAGTATCGGAAGTTAGATTCTGAAACCATGACAACCCAAAAAAACATAATCATACATGCATGCGTAGACATATATATAAGAACATGAAATATAAAACTTTTTACCTTTTGTTTCTCCTCCTTTCTTGTTTCTTCTCCTTGTTTGGGTTATTGAAAACACCAAACCCTTCCTTGATCACCCAAGAACATTCAAAGAAGATGAAGAAACAATGTATAAGGGTAATTTGAGCACCAAACTAGATGAGTTCTAGTAGATGCTTAAAATGATGGAAGATAGATCAAGAATCTTATTACATGCACTTTGATTCACGCAACAATTGCATAAATTGCAAGAAAAAGGTTCTTGATACCTCTCTCTCACTGTCTCACTCTTCTAGAGCCCTTATGCTCTCACTTATGTGTGTAAGAAGTGGCAAGACCTTGTGTACATAAGTGAAGAACTCATTTATGTACTCATTCGTGCCCTTTGTCATGACGATCATGCCTACTTAAATTTGGCCATACTCACTATGTTTTATAATTATGACCCTTAGGTTCCCAATTATTTTAGGCACTTGAATTAACTCTTAATTGAAGCAAATTATGAAGGGTTTCATGATGCCAATTTGCCGGAATATAAGTGGATTAACACACAAACTCTTCGATAGTTAATTATCCAACTTATGAACCTTTCTATAGACAATTATCGTGCAATTCGTCCTTTCACCATACTATACCCC
>JANIIA010493788.1:0-15056 GCA_027478495.1 Erythroxylum alaternifolium | reverse complement strand
TGGCTAATGCCCTTGACTATTTACATAACCATAGTCAAATGTGCATTATCCACTGTGATCTGAAGCCAAGCAACATTATTTTAGATGGAGATATGATTGCTCGTGTTGGAGATTTTGGGTTAGCAAGATTCCTGTCAGAAGATTACGACCAGTTAGTTTCAAACAGATCAAACCAGAGCAGCTCCATAGGCATGAAAGGCACCATTGGATATGCACCCCCAGGTAATCTATACGATGATTTTCCTCGATATTTTACTTTGTTCCATATTAAAGGAACATTTGTTTGTTGAACCGCAGAATATGGAATGGGCAGTGAGGTGACAACTTATGGCGATGTGTACAGCTAAGGAGTTATGTTGTTGGAGATGTTTACAGGCAAGAGGCCTACGGATGCCATGTTTAAAGATGGGCTGAACCTTCATAACTTTGTTCAAATGGCTTTGCCTGTCACAGTGATGGAAGTTGTTGATCCACTGCTTCTACAAGACGAGGAGGATGAATCAGAGAGTGAAAGCTCACAAACCCTCGAGTGATTAACATCAATTCTCAAAGTTGGGTTGGCTTGTTCTGCAGAATTTCCTAGAGGGCGGATAGATATTAGCAGTGCAGCTGCAGAATTGCAACGAATCAGAAGTAGTCTTGAAAGAACTGGAATAAGGAACACAGGAACCCACAGGGAGAGAAGGGAGTAAGAGAAGAAACCACAATATTAGAAACTACAGTTCTCTCTGTGACTTCCCTCTGTAAGTAGTCGTCCATTTTCCACCTGTGATTGTAACCAGGCTGAGACAATCTTCAAAGAGAACACGATTTCTGAAGATGCTGACAGTTTTTTTTTCCTCCTTTCAAGAACATTGGTTCCACGAACCTATATCTCAAATTTAATCATATGGAGTTGCAAAATCCACAGCTAAGAATTAAAAAATTAGACATCCAATGCCTCCCTGACAAAGTTGGATTGATACAGATTTGGAAGCTCAATCACAGTGACATCTACATGTGCTTCAATGTCCTATAAATCAAGTAATTCATTGGAAAGAACACAAGCTTCCAGGTAAATACTGACATGGAATTGTGATTGATTTTTCTATATTCCCTGGCAAAATTGGCTTATCAGATAGTTATATTCCAATTGGAGGACAAATCTCAAAATTTTTTTCTGCTTAAACGTTTGCTTTATTTCCAGATTTGTGCGTCAGACATGGACTCAATTTATTTTCAAGTCTGAAGGAAGGGAGTTTATGATTATAAATTCAGAGACCTCATCAATGTCTCGTCATAAAATTATGTACACTGAAGGGCAAATCTCAAAAGTTTATAAAAGTGATGAGATTTTGTAGAAGTCTCTAAGTCACGTCATCTTCACAAGATTCTTCTTTTATAAAATTTATTTCTTGAAGCCGCCAAATCTTCCGTCATCAATTGTAAGCATTGGAAAGCCTACGAGAAACAATAATAATCCCAGCTTTTCAAGGCTGCTTAAACCGGAGCAGGTGGTCATCAGTGATAATATGCTTGGAAATGACGAAGACGATGATTTAAATTTCTTGTACACCTTAGCCAACAAAACTAATTTGCAGACTTTAACCATTAGTAACAACAATTTGGGAGGAGAATTACCTGAAATATTAAGCAACTTCTCAACCACGCTAAGCATTATAGGTTTTGGACGCAATTACATCTGTGGAACTATACGAACTGAGACTGGAAATCTTATCAACCTGGTTGCTTTGGGTTTAGAGATAAATCAATTGACTGGAAATATACCAACTTCAATAGGTAAATTGCAAAGTTTGAGTGATTTTTTTCTTACAAACTTTCAGGAAGGATCTCATCTTCTATAGGGAATATGACTTCGCTAGGAAGAGTAAATTTAAGGTTAAATCATTTGCAGGGAAGCATCTCATCTAGTATTGGCAATTGCAAACAATTACTATCTCTGGCTCTTTCCCAAAACAATCTAAATGGAAGCATACTCAAAGAAGTGCTTAGCATTTCGTCCTTATCAATGTATTTAGTTCTAGCTGAAAATGGATTGACGGGTTCTCTACCATCTGAAGTGGGCCCTTTGGTGAATCTTGGAGTCCTTGATGTCTCGAAAAATAAGTTATCTAGTGAAATTCCAGGAACTCTTGACAACTGTAAAGTTCTAAAACGTTTGCACTGGGAGAACTTTTTTCAAGGAACCATCCCTAGCTCTTTGAGTTCTTTGAAATCAATTTCTGATCTTAATCTCTCACATAATAACTTGAGTGGCCAAATTCCCAACTATCTGTTGGACTTTGAGTTGGAGTATTTGGATTTGTTTTACAATGACCTTGAAGATGAAGTTCCAGTACAAAGAGTCTTTAAGAATGCAAGTGCTACCTCGATCATGGGAAACAAGCAACTCTGTGGAGGAATACCTGAATTCAACCTAACAAGATGGTCCGCCACAAACACAGCAAAGTCAAAATATTCTTCCAAGTTCAAGTTAATAGTCGCAATCACTTCTGGGATTCTCGGAGCAATCATTTTGACCTCTGTTACTTTTCTGTTATTTTCACAAGAAGACAGGACAAGTAGGCCAATTTCTCAATCTTCATTCATTCTCCCTTTCTGCAAATGACATATGAAGATCTCCTCAAAGCAACCAATCGGTTCTCTTCAGAAAATTTGATTGGTACAGGCAGTTTTGGATCAATAGACCAACGTGTTCTTGAACCAGATGGAGTTGTGGCAGTGAAGATACTCAATCGTCTACACCCTGGAGCTTCCAAAAGTTTCATGGCTGAGTGTGAAGCCCCGAAGAACATCAGGCATCGAAACTTTGTCAGAATATTAACCGTACATTTGAGTATCGATTTCCAGGGATTAGATTTTAAAGCTCTAGTATTTGAGTTCATGTATAATGGGAATTTAGAAATGTGGTTGCACCCCACTGATCAGCTTACAAGTTTGAATCTTTACCAGACGCTAAGCATAGCAACTGATGTGGTTAATGCGCTTGACTATTTACACAACCATAGTGAAATGTATATTATCCACTGTGATCTTAAGCCAAGCAACATTCTTTTGTTTGGAGAGATGACCGCTCATGTTGGAGATTTTGGATTAACAAGATTCCTGGCAGAAGATTCCGACCAGCTACTTTCAAACAGATCAAACCAGAGCAGCTCCATAGGCGTAAAAGGCACCATTGGATATGCACCCCCAGGTAATGTATACGATGATGTTCCTCGAGATTTTACTTTGTTCCATATTAAAGGAACATTTGTTTGTTGAACTGCAGAATATGGAATGGGGAGTGAGGTGACAACTTATGGTGATGTGTACAGCTATGGAATTATGTTGCTAAAGATGTTTACAGGAAAGAGGCCTACGGATGCCATGTTTAAAGATGGACTAAACCTTCACAACTTCGTTTTGACGGCTTTAACTGCCAGAGTAATGGAAGTTGTTGATCCAGTCCTTTTACAAGACGAGGATGATGAATCAGAGAGTGAAAACTCACAAACCCTCGAGTGTTTGACATCAATTGTCAAAGTTGGGGTGCCTTGTTCTGCAGAATTGCCCAGAGAACGGATGGATATTAGCAGTGCAGCTGCTGAATTGCGACGAATCAAGCACATTCTTGAAAGAATTGGGATCCATACTTCATGAAATCATAGTCCTACCACAAGTTTAAGAGACCATTTTAAATAAAAAAAATAGGCTATATGTAAAGAACATCGTACTTCTTGAATGGCAAATAAAGAAGAATATTGTACCGTTGAATAGAAAATAATAGAAAATTTGAAATAAAGAGAAGATATGCATGTCGACATTGATGGGCACAGTAAATTTTTTTGAATCATTTATCCTGTGCATTTTATAATACTAATGATAGAGCAAAATGTTACCCAAATAGTATATATAGGCAATAATTAAAGCTAAACATGCATAATTAGAATAAAAGCATTTCATTAAGTAGTTATTTCAGAAAGTTCACCAAGATTGACGAGTAGTAAGACATTTAGAAGTGAATTACCGATAGTTTATCAAATAAATGCTCAGTTTCAACAGTGTCCAAGCCTCCAGCGACAACTTTGCTACCATATCTCCTTTTCTTGTTCAAGAACTGTAAAATATGAAGGCTCCCATCAGTCTCCATGAATCAGTTCCAGGTTGTAAGTTAAAACATCCTTTTGATGTACTAAGATCCCCTGACTTTGTGGCTACTTTAACATCTTCTTCTTCCATGCTCGGTAAAAAAAAGATTGAGATAAGATGCAAGATGACTCCGACAACGAAGGTCACCAAAGAAGAAATGAAGAAAATGGGTATTTCTTGTAACAATCCAGAAGGATGATTCATTCATGACGAAGGAACTGTACAGCATATATATATACAGCATGCAACAAGAAAAGTTGTAACAACCTAATTATTTTCGATCGTTGGATGTTTGTTGTTGATATCTACTGTACACGTATTCTGTTTTCTGTACAAGTTAGAAGGAGGAAGGAGAAAATGCACTGTTGGTGTTGAGTTGCTTTGCAGCTGGCGTCGATTTCTGTTATACTTGTGGTTCTGTTGGTGTTGTGGTATCCATTGGGCTTTTGGGCTCGTCTACAAACGCTCCTGCTACTTTTCAATCTCTTATGAATAAAGTTTTCAAGCCTTTCTTGAGAAATTTGTTTTAGTTTTCTTCCACTATATTTTGGTTTATAGTTCTAGATGGATGCTTCATTTAGATCACTTGGAAATAGTATTAATTCGTTTACAACAACAGTGTTTATATGCTAAGCTTTCTAAGCGTATGTTTGGGAAAACCAATCTAACATATCTAGGCCATGTTGTTTCTGGCCAAGAGGTAGAAGTAGATCCGGGAAAAATACAGGTGGTTAAAGAATGGCCTACCCCATCATCCATGACACAAGTGCGAGCATTTTTGGGTTAATGGGGTACTATCGCCACTTTATCAAGAAGTATGCATCTATAATGAGCCCTCTGACTGAATTGTTACAAAAAGATGGTTTTATGTGGAATGAAAAGGCACAAAAAGCTTTTGCCCAGCTCAGTTATTTTGTGTGGAATGAAAAAGCACGAAATGTTTTTATTTAGCTCAGTCAAGTATTAACTGAAGCCCCTGTACTGTCACTGCCCAATTTTGAAAAAAAATTTGTGCTAGAAACAGATGCTTTGGTTTGGGAATTGGTGTTGTTTTGTCGCAAGATAGAAACCAATAGCTTATTTTTCAAAGAAGCTGTCATCTCGAATGCAGAAGCAGTCTGTATATGGTAAGGAGCTTTATGCTATCTTTGAAGCTGTGTCTAAATTTCGGCATTATCTATTTGGTCTCCACGTCATCATCCGGACAGACCACCACAGCTGAAAACACCTTAAGCAACAAGTTATTCAAAACACCGGAGCAATAAGCATGGTTACCTAAGTTGCCATGGTACTCTTATACCATTGAATATAAGCCTAGAAATACAAATCAAGCGGCGGACACTCTTTCCCGTAGCTTCCAAATGGCTATCTCTATGCCTCATGCTACTATTCGTCAAAAGATTAAGGCCAAGATGGCCCAAGATCTACAGCTACAACAATTACTCCAACATTATCAACTGAACCCAGCCACTTATCCTCATTATCAGTTTAAACAAGGGTTGCTTTGGTGGAAGGATCGTTTGGTGATCCCAGATCAGTCTTAAGACGTTTTTCAAAGCTTCTTCACTTGGTGGGCTTACGGGAGTAATTCATACTCATGCTAGAATTGCTACATGTTAAACGACTACGTGAAGAGACCTGGGCTAACCCACACATGGGTAACCCATAACCCAATTACCTAATAAATTGTTACCCTCACTAACACAGAGCCACTTACATATTCCATCTTTATTTCACAGTATAAACACCTAGAACCTTCTACTATAACATAATTGCATGGATTGCGGTAGCCAATAGCTTTTCTTCTTTTCTAGTATAAATATCCACTCCTGTACAGATTCTAGTATGACGAAATAAACATTTCTTCATCATTGAAAAACTTTACATGGTATCAGAGCTGAAGATCTGATCCACCCTATCAAAATGTCTAACATAGCTGACAGTGATACCAGCAACCCCGATCCCATACAAAACCCAAATTTAGAGAAATATTCTATGACAAACATTGAAAACCTTGGAGCTGTCCTAGTGACTACCCTCTTTAATGGAAACAACTACTTAACTTGGAGCAAATCCATGCAGATAGCCCTATGCACCAAAAACAAGCTTGCCTTCATAGATGGAACGTGCACGCAACCAATGGAAGACTGAACTCTGCTCACCAGATGGAGAAGGGCAAACTCCATGGTAAAGTCTTGGATACTCAACTTTATGGTCAAGGAATTTGGTGACGCCTTCCTTTCATTCTCCACAGCTAAGGAACTTTGGGACGAACTAAGAGAGAGATTTGGAGAAGCCAATGGACCACTGCTGTACCAGATAGAAAGAGAAATCAGTCAGTTCAACCAAGGTAATCTCTCCATTTCTACATACTATACAAAATTAAACAAACTTTTGGATGATCTAACAGGCCAAATTACTCCGGGCGTGGCTGACTTTATACAACAGGAAATATCTAGAGTAATCAAAGGGAAAGCCACTGGAGAGGTAAAATTGGGAGGACTTGCAAATTTTGTAGGTAATAGTTCAAACTACATTGATGTTCAAATGCAGAAAATGAATGCACGTGGTTAATTGACTCTGGAGCATCATCACACATGGTTACAAATTTAGATTTCTGTCCTAAACATGAAATAAACAACATATACGAGCCTGTTACACTCCCAGACGACACAAAGCAACAAGTAAACCACATATGTAAGACTACCATTGGTGACAAAATTACTCTCAATGAAGTTCTACACATTCCAAAATTTTTCAAAAACTTACTTTCTGTCAATAAACTCACAACACAGAATGACATTGCCGCAATTTTCATATCTAATAATCTGTTCTTGCAGGACCTACCGACTAATAGTGTTATAGCAGCTATCAAGGCAAGAAGTGGACTGTATGAGCTAACCACCAACAGCCTACTACCCTCAGGAAATCTGAAAGGTTCTTCCTTAGACTTCTATAGAACTAAGAATGTAGCCTTTAGTGCCTCTATTTCTTTTGATATTTGGTATAGTAGATTGGGACATGTTTCTAAAAAGAAAATACAACATATCAATGAAGTTGAGTTTCTTAATCACAATTTGTCATACTATCAAGTCTGTCCATTGGCAAAGCAACATAGAAAACCATTTTCCCAGCACAAAATACAAACCACTAAGCCTTTTGAACTCCTATACATGGACTTATGGGGACCTTACAAAATACCCATTCTAGAAGGGTCACAATTTTTCCTAACCATTGTGGATGACTTCTCTAGAGCCACCTGGACCTTTTTACTCAAATACAAAGATCAAACACAATCCACCATAATCCAATTTATCAAAACCATCGAAAGACACTATGGCACTAAGATCTTAAGGATCCAAACAGACAATGGCAGAGAGTTCATAAGCCACGAATGCAGGAGGTGTTTTGTAGAAATGAGAATAGTGCACCAGAAAAGTTATCCATACACACCACAACAAAATGGTGCAGTGGAAATAAAACACAAACACTTACTACCAATAACGAGAGCCCTACTATTTACAGCTAGCCTATCCAAACGTTATTGGGGAGAAGCCCTTCTTACTGCTACCTAACTCCTAAATAGAATCCCAATGAAAACCTTACAATGGAAAACCCCGTATGAAAGATTACATAAAAAATCCCGACTTATACACACTTGAAAGTTTTTGGGTACCTTTGCTTTGCCTTAGATAAACCTCCTACCAAGACAAAATTGGATCATAGATCTATGAGGTGTGTTTTCCTTGGATATATATCGGACTACAAAGCCTACAAAGTTATGGACTTTAACACAAACAATATCTTCAGCTTAAGAGACGTAACCTTCCATGAAAACACCTTCCCTTTTACCAATACACAACCTGACCCTGAACAAAGACCAACACCATTGTTCCCTTATAACATGACAGAGGATGACACAGAGACATTACATAACATGGAAGAGACATCAACTATACAACCTACTGAAGCTACACCAGAAATCACAGAAACACTACCACAACCAGACAACATTACAAACCAAGACATCACCACAGAAAGTTACGTGAGAAAGAGCCAAAGAACACACACCAAACCAAAATACCTAGATGACTATGTCCACCAAATCTCTGCTCATCATTCCACTTCTGCCCTTGATTCTTCTAATATCATTTTAAAGTCCGCAGGTCCTGCAAGATCAGAAGGAGACAAAGATTCAAACATCCAGATCACGCATACACCAAGCTACAAGGAGTTCATAGGTAATGTGCACACCACCTTTGAACCCTTATCTTATGAGACAGCATGCAAATCAAAAGAATGGATGGACCCCATGAATGAACAGCTGACAGCCCTAGAAGAGAATTAGACCTGGGTTATGACAAAGTTACCCAAAGGCAAGCGAGCGATAGCATCAAAGTAGGTGTATAAAGTAAAATACAATCCAGACGGCACTGTCGACAAACTGAAATCTAGACTGGTAGCTAAAGGCTTAATCAAAGGGAAGGAGTAGATTATTCGGAAGTATTCTCCCCTGTGGCTAGAATTGTGACAATAAGGACATTTCTAGCCATAGCTACTATTAGGAAATGGCCTATTCTACATTGTGATATCAATGATGCTTACCTACATGGTCACATAGAAGAAGAACTCTACATGTTACCTCTATAAGGTTACAAGAAAGCCTAGACAGGAGAAGTTTGCAAGCTACCAAAGTCAATCTATAGACTCAAACAGGCGGGCAGACAATGGCATAAGGATTTGACCACAAAACTAAAGGAATTGGGTTTTGACAAAGCAGAATCAGACCATTCTACATTGTGTATCACACGCGCCAAATGCTGCTTAGGGCCAGCGCAGACGCACACGCGCCAGACGCTGCTCGCTGGCCGTGATGCTGGCACTGCACACGCCAGACGAGCTTCTAGGCCCAATGGGGGCTTTCTGGACTGTGTTTTCGGGTCTTTGGGCCATTTAAGGACAACATTTTGAGTTAGTAAAATACTTATGGACTTTAACCCTAAAGAAAAATAATTTTAGAATGGAAATAAAAGATTATTAATTCGTAATTGATTTATACATAATATAATTTTGGAAATAGTGCCATATTATATATTTGTTTAGTACTTTGAATATTTTATATTATGTAGTAGTTAGAATTAAATTTTGCTAGTATATGTGACATGTAATACATGACATTATGAACATTTAGAATAGTTTGTTAGTCACCAAAGTGACAAACTAATTAAATTAAATTTTGTCATGTATGATACTTGTCCAATTAAATGTTTATTGCATGGACAGCTTGTTAGTCACCAAAGTGGCCTAGTTTGAAAAATATTAAACATTTAATTGTGATTTGTTCAATTGTTCAATATGATATGATGCTAAAATGACATAAAAGTTGAACTGAACAATTGAGATTATTAATTATAACGCTAGGAGGTCACCCAAAGGTGGACCATTGCTTATAATTAATGACATTAAAGGGACTTTATCAACATATTTGGTTAATATGATTGTATATCTAAAGATAAGATACATGTTGATTAGAATATGATTGATTGTCTATTATAGTAAATTATATATATGCATCAGAATAAGTTACTATTATGTATTTAAATTTCACCCAAAGGAGAATTTAAATGCATAATCGAAGTGTATTAATTAGTTTGAATCCATTTAGGTTTACTTAAAGCACTAATGCGTGGACTATATATTGTATATGCAGCATCTATTAATTTGTTTGCTTTAGAAAATGGGTTAATCAAGTTCAACGATCTAAACTATGCTGATTGGTCTGAATAAATCCAATTCCAACTGGATATAATGGATTTGGACTTGGCCATAGTTTCAGAAGTAAGGCCCGCTGCCATAACTGAGATGAGTTCTGAAGCTGACAAGTCTTATTATGAGGCTTGGGAACGGTCTAACAGGCTGAGCTTGAATTTGATGTGAATGATTATCGCAGAAAATGTAAAGCCGTTAATGCCTAAAATGGACAATGCAAAGGAGTTCATGTTGAAGGTTAAAGAATACTCCCAATCTAATTTAGCTGACAAGTCCATAGTAGGGACTTTAATAAGTGAGCTGACGACCAAGAAGTTTGACTGGTCGTAGCCCATTCATGACCATGTAACGCATATGTCAAACCTAGCTGCAAAGCTGAATCTATGGGTATGGATGTGAGTGAGGCCTTTCTAGTATAGTTTATTATCAACTCACTTCCTTTAGAGTTTGGCTAGTTCCAGGTGAATTATAACACCATTAAAGAAAAATGGAACCTTCAAAAAATTAAGGCCATGTTGGTTCAGGAGGAAGGGAGACTGAAGAAAAGGAGCATTCCGTTCATCTTACATTTCATCCAGGAGCTAGTAGCAGCAAGCACAAAACAGGAAAGAAAGGCAAAGACAAGTACAAAGCTCTCATTAAAGCTAATAAGGGCCGAATCCATAAAGACAAGAGGTGCCACTTTTGCAAGAAGCCTGGTCATTTCAGGAAAGATTGTCCTAAAAGAAAGGCTTGGTTCGAAAAGAAGGGTACATACTATGTCTCAGTATGTTTTGAATCAAACCTTATTGAAGTGCCTAATAATACCTGATAGTTAGATTCTAGTGCAACTACTCATGTGTCACATGTTCAACAGGGATTCCTTTCAATCCAACCCATAAACGGAACTGAAAAGTTCTTATATATAGGGAACAGAATGAACGCACGGATAGAGGGCATTGGGACGCACAGATTGATCCTGGACACTGGCTATTACTTGGATCTAGAAAAGTGTCTTTATGTTCCTGAATGTGCTAGAAATTTAGTTTCTGTTGGAAAGTTGAATGTTGTAGGATTTCAATTTAAGATAGGGAACAATGTTTTTTCATTGTATAAACACAAATACTATTATGGTTCTAGTACTTTAATTGATTGTTTATATCATTTCAATCTTGATGTTGATTTTGCTGCATCTCTATTTCATGTTGACCATATTATAGGAAGTAAACGTAGTGCACAAAATGAATATTTTGGTTTTTTGTGGCATAAAAGATTAGGTCATATATCCAAGGAAAGGGTACAGAGGTTAGTGAAAAATGAGATTCTACCTCTATTGAATTTTGTTGACTGGGATATATTTGTGGATTACATTAAAGGCAAGCAAACCAAACATATATCAAAGCATCCAGCTACAAAAAGTAACGAATTACTAGAATTAACACACATCGACATCTGTGGTCCTTTCGACGTTCTTTCTTGAGGCAGCGAAAAATATTTTATTACCTTTATTGATGACTTCTCACGATATGGTTATATTTATCTACTGCATGAAAAATTCAGTCTGTGGATATCCTAGAGGTGTGCGTTAATGAGATAGAAAGGCAGTTAGATAGAAAAATAAAAATAGTGAGGTCCGATAGAGGTGGTGAATATTGTGGAAAATTTGATGAAAGTGGACAATGTCCAAGTCCATTTGCAAAGTTTCTTGTCAGTCGAGGCATATGTGCACAATATACAATGCCTGGTACACCACAACAAAATGGTGTAGTTGAAAGGCGAAATCGTACTCTTATGGAAATGGTTAGGAGCATGTTGATTCATAGTACTATACGTTTATCTTTGTGGATGCATTCATTAAAGACCGTTACGTATCTGCTAAATAGGATTCCTAGAAAGGCAGTTCCTAAGACACCTTATGAACTGTGGACAGGAAGGAAACCTAGTTTACGACACCTTCACATTTGGAGTTGTTCGGCAGAAGTAAGGCTGTATAATCCACATGAAAAGAAACTTGATGCGAGAGCCGTTAGTGGTTATTTCATCAGCTATCCCAAAAAGTCAAAGGGGTATAGATTTTATTGTCCTAACTATAGGACGAGAATATTTGAGTTTGGTAACGCTAGGTTCATTGAGAATGGTCAAATCAGTGGGAGTGGAGAACCATGAAAAGTGGATATTCAAGAGAATCGAGTAAAAGCTACTCCAAGACGAGTAGACACTACCACATCAGACGTGATTCCACCGGTTGTTATTCCTCTTGTTACATCACGGATAAGCAACATACCGGATCAACAAATTAATGTTCCAATTCTACAAATTGAACATATTAATGAAGAACCAGCTACTGATGTTCAAGTTACAAATGATCAAGTAATGCCACAAGAAGTAGCATTACAAAGGTCTGCAAGGTAGAGAAGACTAGCTATTTTAACTGACTATGAAGTTTACTCACTTGAACATGAATGTGACTTGAGTATTGATAAGGATCTAGTCTCGGTCAAACAAGCCATGGAATGTAACAATTTTAAAAAGTGGTTCAATGCTATGAAAGAAGAGTTGAAATCAATGGATGACAACAACGTCTGAGAATTAGTTAAGTTGCCAGAAGGTGCAAAGCAAGTGGGCTGTAAATGGGTCTTTAAGACCAAATGTGACTCACAAGGCAACATTGAAAGGTATAAAGCCAGACTTGCTGTCAAAGGTTATACTCAAAAGGATGTATTGACTATAAAGAGACCTTCTCTCCAGTCTCAAAGAAGGACTCTTTAAGAATTGTTATTGCTCTAGTAGGTCATTATGGTTTAGAGCTTCACCAAATGGATGTAAAGACCGCCTTTCTAAATGGTGACTTGGACGAAGAAGTGTATATGGATCAACCAGAAGGTTTTAAAACCATAGGAAAGGACAAGTTAGTGTGTGAATTAAAGAAGTCAATATATGGACTGAAACAGGCTTCCCAACAATGGTATCTTAAGTTTAATGATATCATCACGTCTTATGGTTTTGTAGAGAACACTGTTGATCGATGTATCTATATGAATGTCAGTGAGAGCAGGTTCATTATATTAGTCCTATATGTTGACGATATTCTTCTTGCTACTAATAATCTGGTTTTGTTACATGATGTAAAGATTTTTCTTTCTAATAAGTTCGAAATGAAAGATATGGGTGAGGCATCCTATGTGATAGGCATAGAACTATTCTATGATAGATCATAAGGAATGTAGGATTGTCTCAAAAAGGTTATATCGAGAAAATATTAGAAAGATTTAAAATGGAAAAGTGCTCCCTAGGGATAGTTTTGATTTAAAAAGGGGACAAATTTAGTCAACTACCCACAAAATGATTTGGAATGTAAGGAAATAGAGTCTATTCCTCATGCGTCAGCAGTTGGGAGCTTAATGTATGCTCAAACATACACTCGGCTAGATATCAGTTTTGCTGTTGGAATGCTCGGCCGATATCAAAGCAATCCTAGAATAGATCACTGGAAAGCGGCAAAGAAAGTCCTTAGATATTTACAAGGTACCAAGGGCTATATGCTCACATATAGGAAATCAACTCATCTCGAAGTGATAGGTTACTCGGATTCAGACTATGCCAGTTGTGTAGACTCATGGAAATCTACATTCGGTTATATGTTCCTATTAGCTGGAGGAGCAATTTCATGAAAAAGTGGAAAGCAGTCCGTCATTGTTACTTCCACTATGGAGGCTGAATTTGTGGCGTGCTTTAAGGCTACGATTCATGGATTGTGGTTGCGGAACTTCATCTTAGGTCTTGGTCTTGTCGAAAGTATTGCTAGACCGTTAAGAATTTATTATGATAATTCCACAGCTGTTTTCTTCTCTAAGAATGACAAGTATTCAAAAGGTGTGAAACACATGGATTTGAAGTACTTGTCTGTAAAAGAAGAAGTGCAAAAACATAAAGTGTTAATTGAGCATATTGGTACAGCTCTAATGATCGCGGATCCATTAACTAAAGGCTTACCACCCAAAACATTTATTGGCCATGTTGAACAGATGGGCCTTATAGATAAGTCCTTGTTAGCATAGTAGTCTAACATGTATATATACATATCATTGTCTTGCTCAAAATTTTATAACACTTGTGAATTCAATTACAGTCATATGTTTTTGCTCACTTATTGGTTATCCATATTATGTTGTATACAATAATTATTATTTATGAGATAACAATAACCGAATTACTTACTTAAAGTTTGATGAGTTGAGTTGATTCTGTGATATATGGAAGGAATCAGGTTATATAACTTGTGACCTCCATGATCCCATCAGCTTAATTCATTTAAGGATGACTTGATCGATTCCATGTATTGTGTGCACTTAAAATTATTGGATCACCAAGTCATAACATGGGCCAAGTGGGAGATTGTTAGACTATTTAATGTCCCATATGACTTATAAATTTGAGTCCCATAAAAAGCACCCAAGATAATGGTTATTAGGTATTAAATAATGGATCTCAAATAGGTCAAAGACCCTTTTCCTCTCTCTTCCAATTACCAAACGATATGTTGTTTGGTGATGCTATATAAGTTGGAAAAACTTATTGATTATAAGATTTCTGAACCATTGAAGAATTCGCTAAAGGAAGAAGATAAGAGGAAATAAAATTCTTTTAAGGAAATCAACATCTTACGAAAAACAATCATGGATATAGGTACGCACAAAATCATTCAATCTGATAAATGTCTTACATACATGAATTTGATTCCAAATATAGGATTAAACTAATTATTAACATAAGAATGTTATACACTTGCAGAATAATAAAAATGCAAGCCTGTATTTTTTAATAAAACTATATTAAAAATGAGACCCACACAATATTTCAATTCCTATTAGTAAAACTATATTAGTCAAAACAAATTCAGTTGGTTTCTTATAAATATTTTTTGTTTAATGAAAGTAATAAATTTTTATTAGCTTCAATATTTACACCATTCATCTACGTATATCTATAAATTAAGATAGGTACGTATATAAATACAAATTGGATCACCCAGATAAAGTTTAATACTAAAATTGTATTAAATTAATTAAATCTCTCAACATAAAACAATAATGAAAACACAAAATTAAAAATTATTTTAAACTCTCATGTTATTCTATATTTATAGTTTTAATACAAGTTAAATTTTTATATAAACT
>JANIIA010493778.1:0-15057 GCA_027478495.1 Erythroxylum alaternifolium | reverse complement strand
TATTTTTCAGGACTCAGAAGAATACCCCGTTAGGCAACGGGAGTATGCCTATTGCATGCGAGACAAGATTAGAGGTCAGGATCAGTTCGCGTCTCCATTGATTTTCTTTATTTGACACTGAATTGTATTTTCCGCAAAATTGTGTATCATTAGTAGTTAAATATTACAGTTTGTAATAATTGTGAGAAACTGGAAATGATTGTATTGTTGTAATTTGAAATGGGCTCAATTGGCTAATAAAAGTTTCTGTTGATTACATTGTTTGTATCAAATGGTTGTAAAATATAGTGAACCGTTTTGGTTATCAACTTTCTGTGTCTTTATGTTTATGGTTTTAAAAAAATTATATACCGACTGTTTGATTGTTTAGTGATGTGACACACCACCCTCGCGGGGCACGGACTCGGATATCACCGTCGATATCGGGTTCGGGTCCAGCGGGAGTGGGGTGTTACATGCCTCATGCCATCTCCACTCATTATTACTGATAATTTTAGAGACTCTTGCTATCATAGGTAGTTCCGAACCATTGATCTCTCTCGGAGAAGAGAAGTTCTTCAGGATTCCTCTAGGATGCCAAGGATTTTGCCATAAAAGAGTAGAATTTCCATTCCCTATCCTAAATCTGAATTGGTTCCCCATTTTATCCCTCACAAATAAGATTTTTCTCCAACTCCATGAACTATTATTGGTAGGATGGGCACTCTAGAAAATTTTCCTTCTCAAAATAATAAAATGCACCCGCTTAACCCACAGAGCTTCACTATCATCAAACAGATACCAGATCCTTTTCCCTAACAGGACATAATTCTATGATGACAAATAATCCCTAAACCTCCCTCCCTTTTCAGTCCACTAATGTCACACCATTTAACCTTAGCATTAGAATTAGAAGCCACCTTCCCAACTCATAGAAAATTTCTAAGTTTAGACTCTATATCCTTAGGGATGGAAGTAGGAAGAATGAAATGGGTAGACCAATACACTTGGAAAGAAGATAGGACAGAAATCACCAATTGGAGTCTACCCGTATATGAAAGGCATTTATGAGTCCATTTGTTAATCCTAGCATCAATTTTGTCCAATAAGGGTAAGCAATCCCTCCTAAATAACCTACCTGTTAAGAGAGGTACCCCCAAATACTGTATAGGAAGAGTGCCTTTCTTGAGCCCAGAGATAACTTCCATTTGATGAGTCAGGTGGTCCATATTAGGAGATAAGAAAAACTAACTCTTGGAAGGATTCATGTCCATACTAGAAAAACTAGAGAAGGTACACATACAATTAAGCAAGGTTTGAGTTGAACTCAGATCCGCATGACAAAACATTAGGAGATCATCAGCAAACAAGAGATGGGTGAGTTTATGGGTTTTGCACCTCCAATGGTATTTGAAGGAAAGGCTACCATCTATGGAAACATTCAAACTCCTGGAGAAAACTTCCATACAAATGATGAAAAGGAATGGAGGTAAGGGATCTCCTTGTCTTAGGCCTGACTTCCCTCTAAAAAATTTTGAGGGAGAGCCATTGATCAAAATAGAATAAGAAGGAGAGGTTATACATTCTTTGATCCATTCGATGAACTTTTGAGGTAGGCCTACAGCTACTAATGCACTTAGGAGGATTTCCCATTATATAGAATCATAGGCTTTTTGAAGGTCCACTTTAAAAGCGCATCTCTTCTGGTTATTTGAAAGGTGATAATTCTTGAAAATTTATTGGGCCAATAAGATGTTACCCCCTATTCGATGGTTCTTAATGAAAGCACTTTGGTTTGGACTAACAACGTGAGGAAGAATATCTCTAAGCTTATTTGCTATTATTTTAGCAATCACCTTATAAAGCATGTTGCAATAAGAGATGGGCCTATAGTCTAACACTCTGAAAGGGTGATTTTTTTTAGGAACGAGAGAAATAAAAGTGGAATTAAGCTCTTTGAGAAGTTTTCTATGTTGGAAAAAAACTTGGATGGCACTGGTAACTTCCTCTCCAATAATTTGCTAGGTTTGTTTAAAGAAAAACTCATTAAACCCATCCGAACCAGGAGCCTTATTAAGATTAAGAGAATTGAAAACCTCCCTAATCTCTTGTGCTAAGACTTTAGAAATACGAGAATTACAAAGATTATCAAGCAAAGAATGAGGGAAAAATTTTTCCACAAGCTCTTTAGAAGAGTGAAGAACCTTTTTATCCCCAATAGAACCCTGAAAGTATTTAAGAAACTGATCTTGAATCTCTTCTAGACTAACAATCCTGTTCTCATTTCCCATTACTAAATTATTTATGTTTTTTCTGTTTCTGTTAGCTAGGAGTGAGTTGTGAAAGAATTTGGTGTTCTTATCCCCTTCTCTGAGCCAATTAATCCTGGAAGACTGTTTAAAGAATGACATCTGATCTTCTAGAGCTCTAATTAACTCATTAATGGCCTCAGATTCCTTAGCAATCAAAAGAGAAGACTTAGGCAAAAGTCTCATTTGATCCTGGATGTTATTAAGAGTAACTTGGCAACTCTCAACTCTAACATTCACCTCACCTATCTGGCTATAACTTAGAATTTTGAGAGCTTTTTTAACCATCTTGAGCTTAGACACAACACAAAACATAGGAGTACCCTAAACTTGAGAGGACCAAGCATCTTCTACTGTCTAAAGGAAATTCGACTGAGAGGCTAAAAAATTAGAAAACCTAAAAGGAGAATATCTCTTCTGCATGTTTCCTAAAGACCTAACCACTATTGGAGAATGGTCTGAGATGTTTGGGTTATGAATAACACTATATGAACTGGGAAACTTAGAGCTCCAAGCCGAGTTAATAAGGGCTCTATCTCACTTCCTAGCAATAAAGAAATCTCCACATTAATTGTTATTCCAGGTAAAACTTAGACCACTGAAATTTAAATCATACAAATCATTTCCCTCAACACACTTCTGAAAGTCACTCATCCCATTCATAGTTGAGGGACTTATAGGATCTGCCTCATGAGGGAACAAAATAGCATTAAAGTCCCCCACTATAGTCTAAGGAAGATTACCTACAGAGAGGTTAATATTAGACATATCTGACTAAAGATTCTTCCTATAGTTGAGGTTATTAGACCCATAAACACAAGTCACTAAGAAGGATGAAGAACAGTTCCTAAGGGACAACTCTAAGCGAATCAGCTGGTCATTAGAGCTTAAATTAGAACCCAAAAAACAATCAGGGTTCCAAGTTAACACAATCGTAGCATTCAAAGCATCGTCTACATTACTGTAAGAAAGCTATCTAGGAAACATCAAATAGGAGAGAGATCTAATCCTAGATTTAATCAATCAAACAAAAGAAACAAATAATCTCTTACGAAAAGCTTGTACTGCTAATTGTTTTTTAGGGTTGTTTAGACCCCTAACATTCAAAAAAAAAATCTATAACACAAAAACTAGAAATCACCTCTTACTTTTGTTTCCTCCTAGATTTCCTACTTTTCCTCACAGTAAAATCCCCCTCTGCCCCTCCTATAATACCAGGACCATTAGGAACCAATTTGGAAATAGGAGAGGAAGGAATTATACCTACTTGATTTACATCAGGAAAGTTTGGATCCTCAATGTCTCCACTCGATTCATCTTTCTTCTGTTGATCTTTGCTTAGAAGAGAAGGACTACTAGCGGTACTTGCATCTTTATCAACTTGTATTGTCTTCTCATTATAATGATCCATATATTGAGGACCTTGTCCCTTACATTGCTAGCTTTGTATCTTTGATGTTCTAATCTCCTTATGACTTTTAACTGTCTTCGCTGAGATTAATTCCTACTCTTTTTCTTGCTGATTTGGATTATTTGGTTTATTCTCCTTTCCTTTCTCCAACTTCTGTTGTAATCCAATCTCAAACAATCTCCCTGTAGGTGCCCATTCCTTCTTCTGTTCATGATGATCAAGCCTCCATTCGTACTCAATCCTTATTTCCTTAAAAATTATTTTCCCTTCCTTATTGTAAGTAGCCAATTAGAAAGAAGAAAGCCAACTCGTTCGTAATTCTAACTCCACACCTTGCATACACTATCCTAGACATCCTAGCCGCCTGTGTATCCATGAGGAAAGGGTGACCCACAGCACTTACAATTCTTCCTTACCCTTCTATGTTCCAATATTCTTACGGAATATTATAAGACCTAGCCCACACCGGGTTAAACCTAACATCTTCTTGTTCCCCACCATTCAGACTCCATTTTCTCATAAATAAGGGCTTATCTTGGATATGCCAAGGACCTTTTTCCAACACCAAATTCAATCCTATCTATAGATCAAACATAAACAAAAAATTGTTTGAACTAGTAATTAAAGTTTCCTTTAGCCCAAACTCTACCCAGCATTTTGCTAACGCTCTCTGAACCATAGGAAAAGTAGGTTGCTTTCTTATGAAAAAACCTATCAGAGCTAACCTGAAATCTATGACTCTCTTCTTTGCTAACTTTGGAGGGGGGAGTATATAGATCTGATCCTCCTTAAGCTCCAGGGGATAGTAGATTAAAGCTTTATCTTCTGTAGAGTCCGCCATACCATCTAAAACAACTGACGTCCATCATCTGGTGTTCCCCGAGGTTTTAATCTCAAGGGAATGGGAAGAAGTTTCAGGACCAGTCTCCTGCTGACAAGCAAAAACACCTTCATCTATTAGGGATTTTGTCGCTGAGGAGATTTGGTTAGGGTTGATGGAAAGGGAAGTTTTCAGTGGTGGATCTTTAGTCAGGGGGAATGATGGAGTTTAGGTCGATGTTTTGGTTATAGGTTTGATTAGGGATTTCAAAGGAATATTTTTGGTGGGAGGAGGGTACAAGGACAGGTAAAGGGGAAATAGCAGGGCTAGATAGGAGAAGAAGACGAAGCCATGGAGAAGGAGCTATTACCCACCTATAATCTTAGAAGTTATGGGTCTCTGCTCATTGCTCTATAGTTCTCCATTCTATATACACTTGATTGTTCCTATTTCTTTCCACTATTAACCTTGGCTTTCTCACACTTTTCCTAAATAAATAAAGGAAATGGTCATTAAATTATGTAACAAGATTAATTGAAACAAATGTAAAGAGAAAGAAGACAAACTTTAATGTTGACAGAGGACTAATAATTATACATTTGACTCCAATTTTCTGGAGTCAACCATTCGAGAACATGTCTCCTTGCCTCCTCATCAGAAGAAAAAGATTTGTAGTATTTATTTAGTTAATAACGATGATCCTTGGCCCTTTGTTTCAATAGTGAACTTAACAGCTTGACACTTCAGGGTTCTCAATATCGTGAGCTTCATCTATGAACAACAAGTAAAAATGAAATTAGTCTTTAAATAAGTAAAAAAATACATATAATTAAATAAATTAAAAATTACTGAACCTTTGTCCACGATCATTTTGTAGCAAGTTGTCTTCCTTCAACTATTTGGCATGTTGAAGCTAATTTAGTCCTAACAACTACCCTTAACTCACTAGACAATTTTGTTGATTGGATCTTGTCAATAAGACAACCTTGCTAGGTGTCAGATATGCACAGACAAATTGTTGTTCATTGTAACATTCATGCGTTGGAACTCAAAACTTTTAGTGATACCTTTACCTTTTTTTCGATGTCGTTATTAGAACCTGACAAAAAATAATGATAATACAAAACAAATTAAAGATGTAAAGATATATTTAAGGATAATTGTAATTATAGGTATCCCTCAACATTAGTTGAAGTAGATAGAGGTTGTCACCAACTGGCTTCATTGGCGAATGAAGTCATTTGTTATGAATAGATAGGGTCAGGTTGATCTAGTTGTTGTGGGGGGGGGAACATATTCAATAGTTGCCACCTTCTTTCCTTTGTTTTGTCTAGGTGCCATTATATTGAATATCTATAACGATTTATTAGTGATTTTCCAATATAAAATATTATTAAATTATTTTCTCTATAATTTCCAATATACAATAAAACTAATTAGAATAACAACATAAAGAACTTGTCAAATTTTCCTTAAATCATTTCGAAGCATTTGACAAAACATTAACAAATCATGATTAAAGATGATTGGAACTAATGGCAACTTTAAGCTTTTTTTTCTCTTTTAGTTGCTCTTTGTTGTTATTACTTGTTTCTTTCTCTACTAATCTTTTGTAATGATCCCTAAACGCTTCCAGGCCATAAACTTGTTATTATTTTATATTAGTTCTTGCTATAAAAATATATTATTCAATTATTTTAAAAAAGAAGACGATTGGATCTTTGGCCCTATAGGTTGAATCACATTAGAAACATTTTTTACGTGTTCCGTCCATTACAAAGTTCATTATTTGTTAAAAGAAACAATGTCTAATTTCAAAACTTTACAAGTCTTGACTTTTCTTTGTCTATAAATATCACATCTAACAAATATATAGAAAATTTGAATCGTATTTTAAAAGTTATCATTATTATGTTGTAGTTTCTTTCAATAAGGGATTTGTTACATCTATTTGTACTATTGTTTTCAACTCTTTACAAATTTGATTATATGCTTATAGAATGAAAGTTAATAAGAAAGTAAGCATTCAATTATTTAGTGATGTGCATTTCATACAAAGGAGGCATTTTTGCTTCAATCAATATAGTAATAAGAAGTACTTAAACTAATATAGTTATAAGAAGTCCTTCAATGAATTAATCATGATGAATACATTACTTTTACAAAATGAAGCATAATAAAATACGTTACTTTTACAAAATAAAGCATAATGAAATATAAAAAGAAGCATAATAAAATACATTACTTTTACAAAAATGAAGCATAATGAAATATATAGCTTTTACAAAATGAAGTATAATGAAATACTTTACTTTTACAAAATGAAGCATAATGAAATACATTGCTTTTACAAAATGGATAATCATAAGTTAATTAAAATGGTGGTTGTCAGTTATCAAACAATATAAACAATAAGAACATATAAAAAACATTTTTTTACCTTCAATCATCATGATCAACATCTTGAAAATCATCATCATTAATGACATTATGATTCGACTCTTCATCACTATTTACTTTAGCCAAAGTATCATCATTGTCATTAAATTCATCCTCAATATAGTCTTCATCTCTTTCTACAATAAGATTGGTTTGTTTTTCATTCACTTGTACTATATTAAGATCAACATTTGTCCGATGGAATGATGATATATCTACATCTTCTATTCAAATGGCTTCATTATTTAACTCTGATTCAGTCTCTTAATATATTTTATCACTATCCTTACTGATTAGACCATTATCCCTTTCATAAAAATCGAAGAGATTTCAGTGTTGAAACTTTTGAATAACCTTCCAATTTCTACCTAATATAGTACTATTAAGGTGGAAAACTTGCTTCACTTGAATTGCAAGGACAAAAGGGTCATTATTACACAATGTCTTACTAACATTGATGTTAGTGATATTCCCATTCACGTTCATGTCAGCAAAATTAAATCTTTTGCACTTACAGAGAACAATTTTTTTTATCATTGATGTAATGTAACTCTATTATTCAGAGATGATACTATAGAAGTCAATAAAATTTTTGTCATGACATCCCTCAACAATAAACCCACAATTTTTTCTTCTAAAGCAATTGTATTAATCTTTTATGTGAAATCTAACCCCATTAACAATACAACCTATATATTTTTCCCACACATATAAGGCCCATATGCCAAAGAATATAATGTTGTTGTCAACTCTACATGTTACAGTTATGTAACCGTATCATCTAGACGAACAAATGAAATTAGAAGTTAATCTGACGTACAATTTGCCGTAATTTCATAATATTCCATTAATATATAACTTACTTAAGTCCTAAACCATGATAGGAACTTAAGCTTACGTCTTTCTTAAATATTAACAATCCTTTTGCTTTAAATCGACTCTTTATGTTCTCTATTTAAAAAAGTAAATTAAGCTTAAAAAATATAGATTGAACAACAACATTGAAATATTAAAATTTGATTCAAAAGTAATATACATACTCCATAAATATGTCAACTTCCTTGTAATTGTTTAAAATATCCCAATGGACAACTTCGAGTTCGTCTTTAGTTAACTTGAAATATTTTTTGATGTCAAATAACCTAACTTTTTGGGAGAAAACTGACAAGCCACCATCTTGACCAAAATCAAAGTTATGTTCTAGTCTATTAAATCTTGTCTCAATGTCATTTAAGTACATCGAACAAAATGTCAAGGATTGATTAGCTATATAAGCCTCTGTAATAGACCCTTTAGGTCGAGCTCTATTCCGTATATAACACTTAAGAGAGCATAAAAACCTAAACAAAATATAAAAGAATAACAATTATTACTAATTAATAACTTAAAAAAAAGTAGAAGTTAATAAATATAAATTAGCTTTCAATAAGGTACATCCATCGAAATTGAACCGGTCGACAAATGGTAAGTAAATAGTCAAATTCACCATAACATCAAAAAAAATAAGAGGGAATACTATTTCAAGCTTACATAGAATTAAAGTTATGTCTTTTTCCATTTTGTTAAGCTCTTCAACTTTAAGTGTCTTATAACATAATTGCTTAAAAAACTCACCCAATTGACCCAAAGTTATGGACACATCCTTCGGCAAACATCTATATATTCCAATAGGAAGTAATCATTATAGAAGTACATGACAATCATGGATTTTGATCTTTGACACTTTTCCCTCTTTAACATTCACATAGCAAGCTATATTAGGTGCATACCCATTAGGAAACTTGACTGATTTAAGAAATTGACAAAAAGTTTGCTTCTTTTTTTTTGACATGGTGTAATAAGCAGGTGGAATAATGTACGTCCCATCTTCTCTTCTTTTCAAATGTAAATCTTTCCTTATATTCATTTCTTCCAAGTATAGAGTTTAGCCTAAATTTGATTTGCCATCAATTCACAACACGATTCCTAAAATATTTCCACAAATATTTTTTCAATATGCATCACATCAAGATTATGCCTAAATAACAATTCATTCCAATATGGCAAATTGAAAATTATGTTTTTTTATTCCAATCAAGCTAATCAACATTTCTATTTCGCTTTCTATTAATTGGGTGTTTGTCAGGTGTAATGCCACCCAAATGTTATAATTACATAATCAAAAACTGTAAAGGATCTTTACCCAATTCTACTTTTCCATTAAACAATTTGCTTCTTCTTTATCTATGCCTATGTTCCAAGTAACAATGATGTCCTACATAACACATTTTACTTCATAACCTCATTGAATAACTTTGATTAGAACATGCCATAAACCATTTAATGCTCTATCAAGACAAATTCCCATAAGTTGGAAAATCTTTTATAGTCCATAAAACAATCGTATACATTATAAATGTTTCACCTTGATCAATATCAAAAGTTTCTAATCCAACCTCCCATAGATCGTTTAAGTCATCAATTAATGGTTGCATGTATACATAGATATCCTTACCAAGAGCAACAAGTCCTGGAATAAGCAAAGACAATAACAGAAAAGGCTTCTTCATATATTTTTATAAAGATAAATTGTATGGCACTAATATTACCAGCCATATGTTGTAAGAAGTACTCAAATTACCAAAAGGATTAAATCCATCTGAGGCTAAATTAAGTTAAACATTACTACAATCTTGTGCAAAGCATAGAAACTTTTCATAAAAGACTTTCCATTTCATAAAAGTCTTTCCATGCCATTAAATCTGCTGGATGATGCATAATGTTATCATCAATGCTTTTCTCTTTATGCCATCTCACATCTATGGCTTGTTGACATAAAAAGTCTTTGTAGTCATGGTTTAATAGGAAAGTATCTCAAGATTTTATGCGTCTTTTTTCCTCTCCTATTATTAACTCACCACCTTGATGTACCATAAATGGGACATTCTTCAAGATCTTTATTGTCCTTCCAAAATATAGCACAATATTACTTACAAGTATGTATTATATATCCTAAACCAAGGCTCTTAAAAATTTCTTTGCATCATAGTAAGATGTGGGCAATTTGTGTCCAACAGCTAATGCATCATTGAGCAAATCAATTAACATGTCAAAAGACTTGTTACTCCATTTATTATAGACCATCAAATGCAATAACTTAACAACAAAAGATAGCTATAAGAAATTGTAGCACCCTGGATATAATTCTTCTTGAGAAACTTTCAATAACTTCCCAAAATTATCTTCTGTAATACTACAAATATGTTAGGTAAACTATTTTCATTCATTGTCTCTATATAATTCCCATAATCCCTCACATCCCGTCATCATCATCACCATCATCTATGCCATTATTGTTACTATCATCAACACTTTTACCAACACTTCTACTACAACTTGCTTCCTTATGTTCGCTATGATAAAGCCATAGAGTATAGAATTTATCTATACCTCATATTAGTAAGTGATTATATACCACATCTTGACTTTGAATGTTGATATTTAAATCATTTATGCATAGACAACAAATACGACATTCATCACCCATTTGATCTTTTACAAATTGCTTAAAACTTTTAACTCCTTTTAAGTATTTAGTGGACCATTTCTGATGAGACATCCAACTTTTGTCCATCTAGCTACATAATTAAAAGTAAATAACTTAATTATGAAATGCAATTCTCAGTCTTTATAACATAACCATTAATCACTACAAGTTCATTTTTGAAATTTTGAATTTAAACAAGAACTATGGTACGTGGCATTTTTATCCCACTTGAATTGAGAAAGTAAGTTCTCACTGTGACTCTTAGGCTTGTAAAATATTTCACCGATAAGCCTCATGGGAGTTGCATCACGGGTTTCCAGCCTATATGCAATACTAGGGGTTTATTATGCGAAGGATTGTTATGAAAATTATGTGAATTTCTAATGTTAATACTAAGTTTGAATTAATCACATTGAAGCTCATAAATTAAGTTTGAATTTATACAAGCACTATAGTACCTGGCATTGTTGCACCACATTAATGTTGAAAGAAAGTTCTTGCTGTGACTCCTAGGCTTATGGAATATTTCATCGATAAGCCTTATGGGAGTTGTATCATAGGTTTCCAGCCTATATACTATCGTAGGGGTTTATTATGTAAAGGATTGTCATAAACATCATGTTAATTTTTAATGTTAATACTAAGTTTGAATTAATCACATTGAAGTCTATAAATCAAATTTGAATTTAAACAAGCACTATAGTACATGACATTATTACACCATATGAATCGAGAAAGCAAGTTCTCTGATAAGCCTCGTGAGAGTTGCATCATAGGTTTCCAGCTTATATACTATCCTAGGGGTTAGTTATGCAAAAGACTGACATGAACATTACGTTAATTTCTAATGTTAATACTACGTTTGAATTAATCACGTTAAAGTTCATGAATTAAGTTTGAATTTAAACAAACACTATGGTACATGGCATTGTTACATCACATGAATCGCGAAAGCAAGTTCTCGTTGTGACTCCTAGGCTCATGGAATATTTCACCGATAAGCCTCATTGGAGTTCAATCATGGGTTTCTAGCCTACATACCATCCTAGGGGTTTATTATGCAAAGGATTTTCATGAACATTATGTGAAGTTCTAATGTTACTACTAAGTTTGAATTAATGACATTGAAGTTCATAAATTAAGTTTGAATTTAAACAAAACCCAATCATAAACACTTATGCTATTAAACCCAAACTTAAAAACTCATCACTCATTCTAAGAAAATTGCAAAGAACAACACAAAACCCAAACACATTATAGACATTAATTAGTTGGACAACTTACCTTAATAGACAGACAACCATAAACATCAAAGAAGACGGATGAGATTGGAAGATTATCGACGCCCTTCAATACAAAACATAGCCTATAAAAAGGACAATTTTGTATTTAATATAATACACTTATATGAAATTCATATAGTTGTGACTCTAAATTTTTTCGACACATAACTAGTAGCTTACGTTTAATAAAGTTTTAACGACTTTGTGACAGTGATGGGCTCACAATAGTTTGTGAGTGATGAAAAGTTTGATGAACGACAAGAAGTTAGAGGACTATGATCTGAGAGTGACATTAGAGATTCAAAGGGTTCTTTAGTCGAACATCTTATAGGAAGTAGTCAAATAAAGTTCCTAACACATATTCAAATTCAATTAACCTATTCAACATGCATAACCCATATCTTAAATTCCAAACCCTAAGTCTAAGAATAATTCATACTCTTAAATGTTCATTCATAAAACTAACTTCTAATCTTAATATACGTCCAAGTCAAAGTCAATCCAATAAAACCCTAGGTACATTTATATCAATCTTTAAGTCATGATCCTTGGAACTAATAACAAATTAAAAGTCAGCCTAATTCATCAGGCATCATCTATTTTTTCCTTTATCTCTTTCAAATTATTTTCTTTAAGTTAGTTGAAAAAAAGTCTTATATTTCTTCTTTTATGTTTAATAAGCTTCACCTCTAAAGTGTATCTTATTTAATAATTCTTTAGTATTACAAGATTTAGGCAAATAAATTAGCATGCGTAATAACTTCTTACCTTTCTGTTTAAACATTTGGTTACAATAATTAAGGTTCATTCCTTTTAGTTTTCATATATTTCTTTTAGTTAGGTAAGTGTCAACTCCATTACCTTCAATCATTTTGATTTCACCTTAAACATACTCTAAATTAGTCATAGCATAATAATGATACCATATGTTTCTTTTAATTACAAAATGTAGATTTTTTTCTTAATCTTGCTTTTCTATTTTGGATATTTCAAATAATTTATAACGTGGTAGTGATACTTTTGTTACAATTTAAAATACATTAGAGAAATGAATTTTGATTAAAAATACATAACAAAGATGATATAAAATTATTAAATAAAAGATAAAAAGAGGATTTGTCAATATTATTGTAATAATGTATCCCTCTCTTAAAAAGGATTTGATGCTTATAGTGGATTGAAAATTTGAGAAGAATCATCTAATTAAGGTATATTTAATTACTAATTCCATGATAAAAGGGAAGAGCAACAATTATGTTTATTAACATATATTGTTGGATCATTTAAAGAAGAACATTTTTATTAACATTTATTGTTTACTTTAGTATAATTTAAATATGTATCATAAGTTCTTTTATTTCTTTTTATTTCAAGAATGCATTTATTAAAAAGAGGACAGATAAAAGTCAAATAACATTAACAATAGCACAAAATTAGGTGAATTTCTTGAATGTTTGAACACTAAAAACACAACACTCAAGTTACATTAATAGTTTAACAAATTTATGTTTTTCTTCAATGTTTAGGACACTAAAAACATAACATTCAAATAACATTGACAGTAGCACAACATTAAGTGAATTTCTTGATTGTTTTTAACACAAAAAAACAAAACACTCAAGTCACATTAACAATCCAACAACATTAACATTTATTCAAAGTTTTGGACATTAAAAGCATAACATTCAAATAACATTGACAATAGCATAACATTAGGTGAATTTCTTGAATGTTTTGAACACAAAAAATAGAAAATCAAGTCACATTAATAGTACAATAGCATGTATTTCTTGAATATTTTTTTCATTAAAAACATAACAGTCAAATGACATTAACAGTAGCACAACCTATGAATTTCTTGAATGTTTGAACACTAAAAATAGAACACAACATGTGTGTAAAAGTAAATTCGTTCCCTATCAAAACAGAACACTAAATACATAAGAGGACTTTCATCAAATACCTTATAGGCTTCAGAAATTGAACCATAACTAACAACAAATAATCTGTCTTTTCCCTTTCTTCACACATACAAACAACATTAACACTCCATTTATACACAAACAACTCAAGGTATCACCTAAAAGCTAACCATTCCTATACCATTTAACAATAACATTCAAAGCATAAATAAAACCCAAAATAGAAAACTCAAACAAACTACTTAACTTGACGATCAACAGGCGTTAAGAAGGCGATGAACCGATGAAGACGATGAATGGACAAAGAAAAGAGAAAGGGTTCACCTAAAAAATGACGAAGCAAAATAGAAGAGAAGAGGGCAAAACAAAATAGGAAGGAGGGGGTCAGGGTCGGATTATAACATTTAGAAAATGATGATGTTTATCGTTGAACAGACGACGTCGTTTTTTAATTTTTAATTTTTTAACATTTAGTGATGAATTTAAAATTCTTTGCCAAATGTTACACAATAGGCGACGATTTTGCATAATCGTAGCCAATAATATAAATTTTATAATTTTTACAGTCTTGGTTTTTTTTAAATTTAACATTTTTATAAAATTGTAAACAATTTATACATAATAAATATAGTTTTATAAGACCACATCAATTTTTCACATCATCTATATTAAAATTGTAAAACAAAAAGTATAAATAAATATAATATGCATTCATATATAAAATGATGTCTTGTTTTATAGATATTTTAAATTACATTGTTCTTAAATAAATTTATTTGTATACTTACAATCATTGTAAATAATATTAAATTGGTAGCCATATATTTGGCTACCAATTTACAAATCATCAACAATACTATATTTTTTATAGATTTTTAGATTTTGCTAAATTTTTAAATATAACATAAACATAAATTACTATAGAAATTATATATAATAAATACAATTTTATGATACCACATTAAATTATGAAATCATATATATTAAATAAATTAATAAAATATAAATGACATTTTTCACTAAATTTATTTTTACACTTATACAATCATTGTATTATTGTTAATAAATATTAATGATTAAGAAAAGTAGTTAGCTTAAATTTATGATATTTTGATCTTATTAACATTAAAATTGTGATTTTTCGCCAATAAAAACGTAGCCAAAAGTCCCGTATGTTATTTTTAATTAAATTGTTATTATTATTATCATACATGGTAATTAATATAATGATATATGGATGTATACATAATAATTGTAATTAGTATAATGATTTATGAATTATTACATAATTTAAAATTTTTATCATATATTAATGTATTTAATAATAATTATCTATTTATTATATAAAAATCCATATTGTAACATATA
>JANIIA010493679.1:0-15069 GCA_027478495.1 Erythroxylum alaternifolium | reverse complement strand
GAAAGGGGTGTTAGAGGACAAGTAAACGTTTAAGTATGGGGATGTTGATAGTTGTGATTTGTATTATGTTTTAAGGTTAGATTTGATAAGTATTTTAATGTCATTTCAAGCGTTTAATATGCATTTAGGGCTTAATTAGGTTAATTTTTGTGTTTAAGTGTTTTTATAGGTTAGTTTGAATCTTTAAGCTTAAATTGTATATTTTTGAGGTACCTTGATGTGTTTGCTAGTGTTACAGGATAAACAGGGAAGAACAAGAAGAGTTAAAGAGTTTTCGGGCCAAAATGATTATGAAAAAAGAGGAAGAACCGGAAGCAACCAGACCACGATCATGCACACAAGCTACGATCGCAACAGAGAGCGCCAATTTAGGTGACAATCATGCACTACATCGGGTTGACAGAAAAACTCAAAATTTGGGTGAATTTTTGGACCTTTTCGACCCCAACTTTGACCTAAAGCCTTGAAGATATAAATAGAATATAATATGACAGCTAGAGCAAAGAAGAGAGAGAGCCAAGAGTTTAACAAAAAATTTTCCATTCCACCGATTTCGAGAGAAAACCTAGGGTGACACCGAGAGATTGAGGAAGGAGACAAAGGAAGATAGAGACGGTGAAGAGCTTGATGCGAAGTACTTCCTGAAATAGGAGATTTCTCGCTATCGCTATCCTGAATTCCGTTCCCTACAGTATTTTTGTTATTTCAATTTTATTCATATATCTACTTGAAATAGGTGTTGAGATTTGTTCGGTTGAATGTTGAGTTGATGTCTAAACTCACCTTTGAATTTGATTCTTGATGATTAATGAAGTTTATTCGATTGTGTTTTTTATTGATTGGATTGTGATTTTAGTCCTGTTCTTAATAACCTGGCGATAGATTGAGAGGGTGAGCTAAGCAAAAATAATCAATTTGGGCTAACGAGAGTTGGGTGAATTGATAGGTAAAGGATTAAATCAAACCAGTAAAATCGTGTAACGAGAGATCAAGCATAGGTTCCCGGTAGGTTAGTAGACAACTTTAGATCTAATTTATTTTTTGGGTCGATTACAAATCGAGAGATCGGAATTCCCATAAATTGAATTAGGGTTTATCAATTAGGGTTAAGAATTATAACTTGAGAGAGAGTAATTCATCCTAGGACCGTCTAGGCCCGTTGAGTCAATAATTGTATAATTGGTTGAGTTTCTCTAATTTCAAATTGAAATCCCCTTTCTCTCACTTGGTAATTTCTAGGTTGATTTTGGATTTGGTTGTGTGATTGCTTTTCTGTTACTTTTAGCACTTTCAATTCTTAGATTTGATTATTAATTGATTTACTTTTCTGCAGTAGTTATTAGGTTTATGACTTAGCTATCATTTGACTTAGGACTAGCTCCCTTCCTCGTGGAATCGACACCTTAGGTACTACACGAACGACCTGTGAGCTTGTGGTAATTACCAACGTTAAAAATATTGAAACTTAGAGCGTGTAACCTTGAGCGAACAAATATCTAAATGAAATTGACTAAAACTCAAAATAGGGAAACACATTATAACAATTAGGTGAAAAAGTCCATTATAACTGAAAAATTCCATTTCTCTAATATCAACTAGAAAAATTCCATTATAAAAACTTAAAAAGAAAAGAGAAATAAAAAATGGCATAAGACGATCAAAATAAAGCCAATGAATAAGAGATAATCAATATAAATACATCCATAATACAACAACAACAACAACAACAACAACAATCGATGAAAACACTGTTGAACCTAGAGTTTGGGGGGGTCCAGTGGATGAATGAATCATACAAATCTCAAATTTAACAAATAAAACACTGTTTGAAAGCATATCTTCAAGGCTAACAAAGCTAGTCAACAAAAAAAATGTTAAATAAGATGTAACGATAGGAAGTAATCATATACTATTATACAAGTAACAGTTTGAACCTGAAAAAGTTGTAATATATGCAATAACATAAAATTTTCTTTCTTGATCTATAAAAAACCACACAAATATATGAAAAATTCGAGTATATACATCTTAATTGTAATATTTAGTGGTAACCCAAAACAGTTACATGAAAAAAATTAATATAACAAACCAATAGTAGAAGAAAATGGTCTGGCTAATCATTATAATCGGGATCACCAATTGTTGGCATCACTATATCTATATATAGACAGTCATTATGTAAATCATACCCAATTATATAACAATTGTATTAAATGAATGCATGATAATTAACAATAGACATACCTTCATCATCTAATATCTCTTCAAAAAAACTTTCAATTGGAGGAATGATCTCCACTGTATTCACATTCTTTATGTCTATCATGATATCAAAAAATGATATTATGGTAGATGATTATTAAAATTATAAAAAGTAAAAACTAGCATATCTTAAATTATATAGTTTACTTTGAATATTTTGAAAACCTAACCAACTTTGAGCATACATTAGGGCTCTTAAACATTATGATAACTTACTATCTGACTACCAGTATTAAAATCAGACTTAAAAGCAAATGCAGATACTATAACTTCTAACAAGTATCATGCAATTACTTGCATAATTAGATATTGGGCTCCATTTGACTTTTATGACAATAATATATCAAAATGCTTATCAACTGTGGTCACAATTTCTACTTTTAAATGTTTATCCAAATCCATCATACTATAAGAAGTCTTATCCATTTTTTTCCTTTATGAATTACTTAAAGCAAGGACTAAAATTTTCAAGTATGCTTGATGATGATGTATTAAAAAAATTAAAGATGATGTTTCAAAACTGTGATCTAGCTTTTTATCCATTGATAATCTTTTAAAAAAAAAAAAGTCCCTCCACCTTGTACCTAAGGTCTAACACAAAAACCATTGTCAGTATAAGTTCCAAAAATGGTTTTATATGGGAGGACATGGATCCATGTTGTGAAACTCACATCCATGTTATGTAATTTGATCCAATTCATTCCAACTTAACTCCAAATTTTTCAAATACATTAATTCTTCATTAAGGAGATACAATAAGATCTGAAAAACAAAATATAAACCAAATTGAATATCAAATTTTATAAAAAATAATCCAATCATAAGAAAAATACTTTTACAATTTTTCTAAGAACATAGTCTATTTAGCACTTGTCAAATTCCTCCATACCTAAGCATTTACATGACCTTAGGCAAATCAATCTCAAAAGACATAAGCCTAGATAAGTTAGATTATAAAAAAGTTCAACAATTTAATCAAAGACTTCAAGCTTCACTATTATTAGTTTATTCATTCCATTTATTAGTCACTTATTCAATTCCAATCTAACTAAATAATCTTTCAAATTTAACTCAATTCAAACAAATTCGTCTCATACATAAAGTGGACAAAAAAAGAGTAAAATTTTAAATTAATAAGTATTTTGTAAGCTATAATGAAAAATAATAATACAATTTATTTAATTTTTTTAACGAGAATGATTCGCTTGATTAAAAAATCATCCCAACATTTTTACGTGAGAATAAATACCTTGTCATGAGTACCTCCAGTTACTCAGTTAAGCCACAATTTTAATTTGCTACCATCACCATTCATAACTTAAACCCATTACTTAGATCAAATATAACATAGTAGAATTTATTTATTCCCATTTTATTTGCACATTTTTTCTCCAATTCACAATCAAAATGGACTAATTAGCCACTCATGAACCTAAACTCAAAAAACTGAAAATATGTCAACATTATACATTTAAAAAATCATTCAATCTAATTATTGTTACAAGACTATTTAATAGGTTTCTAACAAACTACTCATCAGTGATCATATTTGTTAACAAATGCAATCAATTAACAAAACAATATCACTTTAAATATTAACTCAATCTTCTCATTCACCTTCCTTTATAATTTTCACTTACTAAGATAAATGTAGTTGGATTGATTTTCAAAGTAATTACTCCTCACACTTAAGATGTACATTTTCTTTAATGTAGATATAAGAATAATGAAACTAGAAAATAAGGGGGAAAGAAAAAAATTAGGATAACTAGTTTTCCTTTGATAATAAAAGGCTCTATAATTGCAGTCTAAGAAGTATGAATTGGTAGTAGGTATCACAATCTAATAGTGAAAGACCATCAAAACACCCTTAAATCCATAACTATAAAATCCTTTTTAATCAAAAAACACACGAAACAAAAATAGAAAAATGCAAGAACAAACTAAATACTATTGCTAAAGATACTTAAAGGTACTAAAATGACATAAAACACCTAAATCCTTGAGTTACCTCTTAACAATCGCTTCTTTATGAGTCTTTTAGCTAGACTCATTCTTAAATGTTTAACTAATTTAAGATCCTCAATTGAAAGCTTGATTCTTCTTTCCTTTGATACTTCAATCTTCTCAAAGTTCTTCTTCCTAGTCATAGGCTTATTAGCTTCCAAATATGGTATATGCTTTATTATAATAGTGCCACCTACCTCTCCTTCTTCTCATTACATGATGCAAGTCTTTAATAGATCTTTTATGATCTTTTCTTGTATATTGTACGAAATTTAATTGTGAGTATAATGTACAAAATTTCATTGTTAGTCACATCTAGAGAAATAAGTATGATCTTTATTAAAGGGAGGTCTTATGGATTTAGATATTGGTGTAAGATAAATAGGTTTTCTTTTAGCATGATTTATATAGCACTGTGCTTACATTTTGGAAGAGGAATAAGGAATTCTACAGTATTCACAAAGAAATCAAAATTCAAGATTCATGATGATAACTTCTTTTTCTTTTGTTCATTCTCATTTTTATGTTGTTCATTCTTGTTTATTCATAAGCTAATTGGGATATAAATTTAGGTGGGATGGAGCTTAGGATGTAATATGTTGAATTGATCTTTTGATTTGATGAATTATCTATTTTTTATAAAATATTTATCTATATTCTTATAATTAATTGGATTGAAGGAACAAAATTTGAAGGTCTAATTATTTAATTCATACATTAAGATTGAGAAATGATATGTATGGTTAAATCACAACATAGGTAAAGAGGATTAAGTGAGTCACTCAAGAGAGGAATGTGTAATTGATTTTGATTTGATCTCCTACCATATAGATTTTTTTAAGCAAGTGCACTTATCACTTCTATAGTATAATTGGTTGAGTACTAAGTGTTGATCCTATATCGTACGAGTACCAGTTGTAACCCTTTTCCTATTATCTAACCTACAAATTATAGGATAGTGATTAATGAAAATCAAAATCAAAATTAAAATAATAAATTAAAATAAATCAACATAATTGATTAACTATAATAGAGATCAAACTAAGAAACGATCAAACAAGATGGTGGTACCTGGATAGTGAAACCTGTAGGACTTCTCATACAAATAAGACTTCAGACATCAAATTTATTCTAAAGTTCATTTGACCTTAAAAATTCCTTAATTATTATAATATCTTTATTAAGATTATTAACATCCAATTTTAGGTTGATTAAATGAAATCTCTTTATAATTGTAAACCCTATAATTGCTTTAATCGATTTATGATTTCCTATATTAATCTGAAATATTTATGTCAACCTATCTTTAGGTCTGCATGCTACTCTTTTCGATTATACTTTATCAATTTATAAAAAGTATTTTTCAATCTCAATTGTATAAAATCTAGTATGAATTAACATATTGGGAATATTAATTCAAGAAAAACAATTAACATGTGATCAAATCTTAGTAAAACTATAAATTGATACCACTGCATAATCCATTATGGAGTTCACCTTGTCTAGGTACCATAACAATTTAATTATTTATAATGAAGGAAACAAAATAACAACTTAAGTAAAAATAGAAAATTAAAAGAAGCATGATGAAATATCTTTTAATCTTTATGAAATTCAGTTTAAATTAGTGGAAACCACTCCAAATACATCTCCTTTGTAGTTCTTTGTTCTCTCTGTCACTCAAGGTTATCTAATTATGCTTCATGAGCTTATTCTTTGATTTTCCCTTCTTTATTCCCTTCTATACTTCAAAAATTAGGTTTTTAGGTGGCATATGGCCAAATACATAGTTGTCCATTTGTTTGTGTACTTAGAAAAACCACAAGATTTGAATTCAAAGCAAACATATGCATAAATACAAACAAAATATATGAACAAAAATAGGTACATGGGTATGAACTTCTTAATCAAAAACATGTTCATAGCTGTGTAACTCACTAGAGCATGAAACTTGACCACGTTTCTTGAAATTCGTGAATAATAAAGTGCACAAGTAAGTATATAGCCATGTACTTGGCTGTATATTTTTCTCGCATCTTCATAACTTGATCAAAACAATTCGAAATTGTCCTAAACTTGTCTGAATTTATTCCTTTTGATTAAAATAAGTGAATTATAACTTGAAAATGAAAAATAATGAATTAAGTACCCCAAAATAAAAACACTCAAATAAACAAGAAAAATGTACTAAGTATAGACCTAAAAATATGAACAATTAAACACTTATCAAACTCTGCTATACTTAATATTTGTTCGTCATCAAATCAATGTCATTACAACTTAATAAGAAACAACTCTAAGAAAAGATTAAACAAATCAAAGGAATCTATCAAGATTCTCCATTATTCATTGAATTATAAAGTTCATTGAATTGTAATGCACTTAATTACTTGAACCAAATTATAAAGCAACCCATTTCACTCAATAATTCTTCAAATTTCAACTTAATCCCCACCATTGAATGTACATAAGAAAAAAATGTTAAAACCTTTAAATATTTTTATACCCCTTATTAAAGAAAACACTAAATTTAAAGAACTTAGGAGCATTTAGAAGTTTGTTTGACAAGTCACCTAACCTTTTGACACAAAAGTAAACACATAGCCATAAATACCCCTAGTTACTCAACTAGTTCTCTATCTCAAATGGTTACTAGCATCACTCTTTAAATTTGACCTTTTTATTTATACAAAGCTAGCAGAGGAAAATTATTTATACTCAATTATTCATATACTACCATTTTTTCTTTTTTTTATTTGTGGGGTAATGAAAATGCCAAAAAGGAATTCATATTTAACTTATTGCATGTACAAATTATACACAAAGTATCATAATGCATATCAAGAATCCATTTTTAAAATTGATGAACTAATTTGAAATTAACTTAATCATTAGGACTTATAACTATTTGCGCAAGTCAAATTGCAATCATAACCAAACTCATAATGAATAATTTTGATCAACATCTTTTTTTAAAAACATTTCTTGAATTATTCATTATTAAGCTAATTATAACAAAATTAATAAGCTTGACTGTTAAGTCCCTCCCCCCCACTTAATTTTTCTGTTTTCTTCAATGTGCAAAACATGCAAGTAAAATGAAAAATATTAAAAATAATGGAAGTAGGTGAGGATAACAGGGACTCAACCTTGTCTAATGTCATTAACATCTATCTACTGTCAGTGGAATCTTCTCTACTTTAATGCATAAAGGCGATGTTGCCTTTATAACTTGCAAATTCATCAAATCTCAACTAAAGTTAAAAAATAGAACCATAAGACTAAAACTATGAAAGCAAACTAAACTACTAATGAAAATCTTACAAGCTACTTAATTAATTGCCTCCTAACTAATGCTTCTTTATGAGTCTTTTAATTGGACTTCTTAACAAGCCTTTCTTTATCCTAGATCTACAATTAGTGGCTTACTTTCACTCTTCTTCCAAATAAGAGCTTATTGGCTTACAAATAGGTCACATGCTTTAATAGAATAAGAGAATATGGTATCAAATTATTATCACTAAGTAAATTTACTAATGCCTTTTTTAGTAATAAATTATTATTATAACAAGGAATAATAAAACTCCCTAAATCATCAATTGAATATGACAATTCGTTCTAAGGGAAATAGGAGCCTTTATACTTAAGATGATTGTCAATAATTCCTTGATAGCCACCTTATTTGACTCCTTTTCATCTTCCTCTTTCACCTATTCCTTCTCTTCTAGAATGACAAGTTCCTCTTTTCTTTAACCTGCTCCTCTATACTCCTAAAAGTTATATTATTCACTTGTTCAATCAAAATTGGCTAGATGTATTTAGATAAAATACTTGGTCGCTTTTCAGAATCTAGCTCAAGGAGTTGTCTAGTTAAGGTCTTATGATGTGGAAAGGATCGAATTATTATTTAGTTTCTTGGAGGCTATCCTCCATTATAGTGATGAATTTTATAAGGAGCTTCTTGAGATGTAGATCCTCCTCTTGTTACTCTTATTGCAAAAGTTTAAGTGAAACTTAATCTTTCCATGTAAAGTTTGAATAGTTGCTCCACCCTAGATTATAAGTATTCCTATAAAGGATGTTTTGAGGCCAATTCCTTATACAAATTGGTTGCTCCTATATGTAATCTAGTGCTTGGAATTCATGATTGCGGTAGCCGCCACCAAATGTCAGAAATATCATGGATAACAATTAAGCTCCCAAATACATATCACTGTGCCTCTCGTTCTAACCTTCCAATATCTCCATAAGAAATAGTATATTATAATCACCTAGAGAATACTACCCTCTTTATTCTTCCATTGTATTTGGTAGCTATAGCAATGAATACATAAATCCTAAAAATAATCATAATTGAACTTTTTCCAAGAGTTAATTATGAAATAACTACAAGTGCACGGCATAACTATAGCTAGTTTTGGTAAGTACGTGTTGATCCCATGAAGAAGATGAATACTAGTAGTTACCGTTATCCTATTATCTAGCTTACAAATTTGATTGTGATTTTTAATTAAAAGAAACAAAGCTTAAGCAAATAAAATAAAATAGGCAGCAAGATTGAACAAATAATTAAAAGATTATTTGGAAAACTGTCAATATCAAACCTTAATTTCTTGAATCCCACAAAATACCCTTAATTTGTTGATTTTTTATTAAGAAATTATTTTATTGATTTATTAGACTGTGGAGATTCCTATGGTATGCTAATAGCTCACTCTTGATTCTAATAATAATTAATCTTAAGGTTATCAACTGAATTACTCAGGTTAAAGTTTATATAATTGCTTTACCGATCTGTGAATCTCGCTTTTAGGTTTGACCCTAATCTAGAGGATTTATGCCATTGTATCTTTAGGGTTTCAATCAACTTCTTCCAATTACGATAGATCTATTTACACATAGGATTTCTCAATCTCTATGGCACAAAATTAGATTATGCACTAATATGCCAGCTCTATTAGAACATATATTAAACATGTACTTGAAACATAATATATCAATATAAACAATTGCATTAATAAAAGAATCAAAATATGTTATTGCATAAAACTAGGGTTCATCTAACCTAGGCACTAAAAGAATTTAGTTTCATATTGTAAAACACAAAATCAAACATAAACAGAAGGAAAAATGAATTGAAAACAATGGGCTCATAATTCTAAATCTCCTTTGTTGTCTCCTATTAAATGTTCTTGCAAGATAGAGATATGATCTTGTCTTTCGTTGGATCTTTCAATGATTTCTTTATGTTTTCCACTTTTTTGACTCAAAATCGCTCCTTTTGAATGATCTCAGCTTCTATAATCACCTCATAATGTTTGCTCCTCCTTTTTTCCTCCAAACATGTCCATTTATACTAAAATTTATAGTTTTAGGTGATGCATAGTCTGATACATAATTGTGTACTAAACTATGTATAACCCAAAATAGCCAAAATTTGTGATTCTGCATGGCTTGAGAGAAGTACATGGGCTGATGAACGATTGTGTATACTATTATGAAGATGTTTTGAATTTGGTAAGAATCTAGAAATTTTTTTGAAGGAAATGAATGGTGAACCTTTGGTTCACTCATCCCACAATCATGGAAGCTACATTAGCTCCTTCCTATGATTTTGGAAGCCGCATTAGCTCCTTCAGCCAATTGTGGGCAATGTTTTGAAGTGAAAAAAATTCTGTTTTGTGTGAGTATTGAATTAACTAAGGATGTCACTTTACTTTGGTGCATTTGGACTTGATTGAGGCTTGAAATGAACTTAAATATAATTGCTTGATTAATTGGTTAAGGGTTTGATAAGTTTAGGTTGTTAATTGATATTATAACTTAAGGAATGGATTGTTTTGATACCAATGTATCTAAATCTGGAAATTATTAGTTGTTAAAGAAATAAAGGTGTTCTTATGAATACAAATATGATCCAACAGATATGAGTAATGTATTAGGAATGAATGAATAAGAATTGGAAAATTATGTGAATCTATATAATGCTAGAAATAGGTTGGTGAATGTATGGTTGATGAATTTAGAATAATTAAGTTTACTTAAGGTATGAATGATTTGTTTCTATTTAAATTTCAGTTCTTGAATTGTTACTTATATGATTGTGATAATTATGGACATTGTTAGTCCAAGGAGTTTGATATTCAGGAATGTATTGGAAGTGCTCTCAAATTGTATGTGTAATACTAAATGTGTACTCAACTGAATGCAGAATGCTAGACTCAGATATGAAGAATGTGATAAATGGCATGAACACATTGAATGAAAAGTATTGATAACATATTATATGAATTGATGCATTCCATTACATTGATATGTATAATCAGATAAAGGAGTTGTGACTAGAGTGACCAACGTGAAAAAGAGCTTTAAGCTTAGGATGTGCACAAAGAGTCACAAGCTCAGTTATTAATGAGTCTGGTATCCACAAAGGGTACAGGACAGTAAATGAAATAATCCTGATATCCACAATAGATACGGGACAGTAAATAGGCGCTCAATCATAACAAATAAAATGAAAGTGAAGTCATATGTGCATTTGTATATATAACTTTACATGTATTGTGGGAATGATTGCAATGAATTAATGAATTATTTTAAAATAGTGATATGCGATGTTGTGTACCTATTATACTTGTTAAAATGTGATGAAAGGTGTTGTGGTATACAAAATTAGATATTGTGATATACTTGTGAATTGGGTTTCATACCTGTGATGTTTGTGTTCTAACTTGAGTGAGCACATCGATGATGGTTCATTCACTGAGTTCGCAAACTCATCAAAATTGCAACGTCAATTTTTAGGTACAAGGGAGACCTAGCTTCTAAGGCAATCTAGTATAATTTTAGCACTATCAATTTTTGGGAACAAGAATGGAAATTGATAAACACTAAAAGAGTATAATCAAGCATTAAAATAAGGACTTGCTAAGTGAAAAAGCTAGAGCTAAAAGTCCAATTAAATGAATTATAAAGAAACACTAATTAAGAGTCAACCTAGCAATTAATTTTTTTAATTTGACAATGTTTTAAGATCTTTATTAGTAGTTCTGGGATGTTTTGGTAGTTTAAGATTCATAAATTGAAGTAAATTTTTTAATTTTGACTCCTCTCTCAGTTATTTGTCTTAGTTCTAGTGTCATATGAGTTTTATAAGAAAGCAAGCAATATTTTACTAAACAAATTACTCTATTTTCTATGTGTTCGCTTGCTTCCAATGAAACTTGAGAAGGTAAGACTAATAGGAATGAACATACGATACAACGCAACGCCTTGTCCTCCTTATGCTGTGGAACTATATAGAAATGTGCTCTTATTTCCTAAAGAAACATTAAGTACTAATATGAAACATAGGGTATACACCTGTAACACACCCACTCACCACCATGAGAAGTGTCGACTGTCCATTAAATCCTACATTTTCTGTATAAAAGCAACATATTGGTGATGACCGAAAGATATGAAAAGTTTTAGTTTTCGTTTGGGAAAAGAGTGAAGGTTTGGGAGACGTTGAGAAGAAGGGGCAAAGCTCCATTCCTTTGGAGACCCATAGAGAGATAACTTCTTAATGTTGGTTTGAAAGTGACATCAATGTCGAAGAACCTAATTAAGTGTATTTCTCACTGAGTTTGTTGTTCTTTCTATCTTATAGATTGATGGTGTTATCCTATGTTAATTGTTTGGGTCTTTATGATAATCATACTCTTGGTATAATTCGTAATTGTTATATTTGAAATTCATTTGTAGTAACTAATGGTTCGTAATCATTAGGGGTAACTTAACCTAGGTTAAATGACCCAAGCGTATGTAGTTGTTACTTAGGTTGGTCTGTTTTCCTAATTCATAATGCGACTGTCTAATTAAATTTAGCAATTGTATCCTAGGTTATTCAGTGGCTAGGTTTAATTAGCAAGCATTTCTTAATTAAACACGACCTAAGGAAAAACTGAGGTTAATAGAGCTTGTTGTTAATTTACGACCAATAGTTCAAGGAGAGGTAAAAGAAATCAATGAAATATGTTTAATTGGGTGTAGGCCAAGATTAAACCAAAGAATTGGACTCCCAACGAATTCATCGCTTATGTTTTCTTTAATTTGTTTTTGTTAGTTTAGTTTCATTTTATTTTCTTATTTCAAAACCAAACCATCCCCCCTTCAAACCTAAACACTAATTATTTTTATTTCAAAAGCTTTACACATACTCTTTGTGAGATCGACCTAGACTCACCATGGCCATAGAAGTATGTCTAGTTTATTTTGAGTAGTGTTGCGACACACTATGTAAGAAAACTAGTATAGATGAGTTGATCATGGAATCCATTCAAGAATCAAGGATAAAACATTAGAAAACATACACATCTATACAAAACTTAGAAATTAAAATGGACCAACTTGAGAAGTTAGTGTCGAAGAGACTAAAGGAGAGTTTGCCGAGCACAACTAAAATAAATCTAAAAGATAATGACAATCATCCAGAAAATTGAAGAGAAGCTCTAAAAAGAACAAGAGAAAGAAGTGACTACTGAGAGTCACTCAAAAGCTGATTGTAGCTTTTACCTGAAGAGAGACAAGGAGCATCGACCTACACTTCCATACCCTATCAAAACAAGGAGAAGATCATTGGAGGCAGAGTTAGATAAGATCCTTGATCTTCTAGAAGAATAAAGAAGGAACTTTCCCTGTTGAACCTCTTTCACAGAGATCAAAGAGTACATAATCATTTAAAAGGATAATATTAAATAAGAAAGACTCAAAGAAGTTGGAGACTGATGTTAAGCAAGTTTTATATATAATAAAACTCTCAATACTTATAAGTAAATAAATCTTAACCTTTAGTATTGAAAGGTATCTATCCCACAAGGAACTAGCTAAAACAAGTTGAACCTAACTTTGTCCAATGTAACAAAATATGATATGAGTGAAAATAAAGACAGAAATTAAATAAATTAAATAAAATCAAGAAAATAAAAAATAATAAATAAAAAATAATAAATGAGCTTCTTAGATTTTCTCTACCTTCTCTCTACTAATTTTATGCTTTTCCCCTCCTCTTTTCTTATTCCCCATCAGCTCTGCGGTCAGTTGTTGTACAACCGAGGCATCTACCTCCTAGGGAGGCTTGCTTCCATCTTTCTTAGTTGTCATAGAGTAAGGCGAATCCTCCCTATCTCATGATAATTTCCTAGTCCTCTCTAGGGAAACTTTAGCTACTAAGAATGGCAACCCGAAGGTCCAAAATTAGTATAAGGGTGGAGCTACACCTCAAAAACTGAGGGCGTTTGGTAAAACAGGGTGCAGATTCAACATAATATGGGATTGTTTAAACATTATTAGAATGTGCTTAACGATGGTGTGGTATCTCCTCCTATTGAACTATTGAAGGCAGGTGCTCTAGCTTAGTCCATGACGTTGATTGGTTTTTTCTGGTCTAAAAGACCTGTTTATCTTATTTTGGAAGTATAGGCCAAGGCCAGGTAGAGTAAAAAGGGGTTAGATAAAGTGATGCTCAAAGAGGATGGAACTATTCTATTTAAGTTTTTGGATGAGGCTAACTTAACTGAAATTGTGGAACATGGGCCATGGCACATTGGCAACTAACCTCTCTTTATGTAGAAAAGGAAACATGGTACAGAGATTGATCGCAGCAAAATTGAGGTTGTGCCAATGTGGGTGAATTTCCATATTTCACTTATGGAGTTTTGGTCTAGAGAAGGTCTTAGTTTTCTAGCTAGCTTTTTAGGGAAACCAATTTGTATAGATACTCAGACTGCAAATATATAGAGGATTTACTATGCTAAACTTTATATTGAAATCTCTAAGTCTACCCTTTGCTTGAGATACTATCTGTCTTATAATTGGGAGAAACGTGTAAACTTGAAAAGCTAAAATAGACCTCTCTTATCCATGGAGACCTAGTAATGTTTCAAAAAAGAAATGAGTCCCCACTGTAAAATTATTCAAATATAGTTGGTGTGATAAAGTTAGGGTTATATATATGGATGCTTCTGCTACGGACCAAGAAGCACTAGTTAATGAGCGGCCTACCTAGACGGTGATAAAGGAAAATGTGATCTTATCTAGCTCCTTTGGTGAGATGCAAACTGAGATGATAATTCAATAGACTATAGCTAATGTTGCGACTGATCAAAATGCTTCCGTTAACGATGAAGCTATAATAGTTAATGAGCAACCTATACTGATGGTGGTCCAAGAAAATGTGGCCTAGCCTAGTTTCCCTGGTGTGCTGCAGTCGAGATATTGGATTAGTAGATTGAAGCAAATGGTATGACTATTTCAAATGTTTCTATTATGGAACCAGATACCCTAGTACATAAGCAGCCTATGCCTTTGATGGATAAAGAAAATGAAGTATTACTTGGTTCCCTTAGAGCTTGTTTAGTTGGAGGGTTAGTGATGGAATGGAATGGAACGTAGCACACTTCCATCGTTTGGTTGAGGGTTTCATAATGGAATGGAACGGAATGAGATGAAAGTGGAGTGTTTCATGTTACGTTCCATTCCATCCCAAATAGTGAAAATAAGAAACCTTCGATTCGGAAGGTTTAGGATGAAATGTAAACTAATAAATACATACTACCTAATATACCCTAAAATATTTTTCTTAATACCAATTATTTCTTCCAACTCTAACCTCCTTCTATATAATTAATAATATTTGTATATTATTTCTCCTTGCTATAATAATAATATTTTTATATTATTAATAAAAATGTATATAATTAATAATAAAATAAAAATTTTAATAAAATTTTTATTAATAAAAATAAAAAATATATAAAA
>JANIIA010493642.1:0-15071 GCA_027478495.1 Erythroxylum alaternifolium | reverse complement strand
TTACCTAATATGCTTGGATGAAAATGTGCTTAATTATTCTTTGAAATGTGTAAGTATTGGATCAAAGGCATTAAATGTCTTAGAAAATGCAAAATAAAGCTTATGAGAATAATAAGGGAAGTAACCATATAAGAAGCTTCATGGGTGAATCCTATAGCTTAAAAATTATGATATTGTGTTTTATACACTTATATGAAGGTGTAAAAATATAAGATATATGTTGAGTGGTAAATAAATTGCATTTGCATGTATAAATGCTCGGGAGTTATGAATCAAGGAGCTTATACTGAGGATTGTTTAAGTCAAAAGAGTGTACAACTTCTTTTGAGGTGAGTTGGGGAAAACATATCTCTCAAATGAGATTAGGACATCCCAAGACATGCATGATGACTTGTATGTGAATTTTAAACCTAGTTAATGTATAGTAGAATTGGATCTCAAAGAGATGCTAGTGTACTTATGTATTTAATAAATGACATTATTTTGAATAACCTTTTGCACTTGGAGTAAAACTGATGTTTTTATTTCATATTTTGAGGAATGATATTGTTTTCAAAAAACCTACACTTTAAGTGCAAAGGAAAATGTTTTATTTTTATGAAATACATTTTTTAATAACTTTACACTTAGAGTACAAAAGATAATTTTCACTGCATGTAATAACATTTTGAAACTTACATTTGCATAACTTAGTCATATATGCTGTATGTATGTGCTCTCTTTTGGCTTAGAGCTATAGCAAGGTTCCATTTTATCGATTGGACCGATAAATAAAGGCGTGGTACCTTACTTGATTTTTATACCTAATATTTACATATGATTTTTTTTGTAATTGGTGAGGAAACAATCAACCAATCGTGTGCTGGGCACAACAGATTAAGCAAACCCTACGGGTATATAAAAGTTGAGTCCTTGTAACGACACCATTTTATAAGACTCGCAGGTGATTGCATACCTAGAGGTCTAGTCACTAATGAGGTCAACTCCTAGGGTAATGATGCTCTTATCAACCATAGTTTGGACTAACCACAGATGAAAGTCGAGCCAACACCAAGATTTGGTAAGTGTGCACACTAGTTTGGCCAATTAGTGGTGACACATATAATTATTTTCCCTTATTATGGGATTTGGCTTCCTAATAAAATTTGATTTTTACATGTGATGTTTTATGCTAATGTGTACTAGAACTAGAACTTATGTTCATTGGTTCCTAACCAGTATAGCATGAGTCATATACTAGGTCTATGTGTTTCTATGTCATGCATATTCACTTCAAAGGTGGTTATGTGCATGTTAGATGTGTAAAACTGTCTTTAAGTTATTTAGACCGCTTTGGTATGTATCGGGTTCTATTTGTGATATATGTCCTTTTCCCTCTCACTGAGTACATAGTGTACTCATCCCTTTTGCTTTCCAACCATGCAGATTATTTTAGTGAGCTTGAAGCTTTGAGTGGTTCATACAGTCTTTTGACATATTTAGGGTATTACCGCACGTTGGTAGTTTCTGTTTTATACTTTTGTTGTATAGTGGCTCATAAATTTATTGATATGCTTTATAAATGATTTTATGTATGAACATTTTATACTGTTGTTGAGATTGCTCTTAAATGGACTTCAAAGTCTAGAAGTTGTGGTAAAGTTTTAATGTGAATATAGAAGTGTGTTTGAAATTGATTTATAATGTTTTTTATTTTGGGATTTTCAAAATACAGATGTTGTGCTGCCAAAATGTTTTTCTAATGATATCCGGTTAACTTTGCATAGTTAGGTTAAGGGTACCGTGAGTATCCTTAGCTCAGGTATGTGGCAGTTGTCATATGCCCAATGTGGTTTCTGGTCGTGATATAAGTGAGTTACCAGACTGTACTTACCACCACCTTTCTTTCTCGTCTTCTTCTTTCAATTATTCTTTCAAATTTGTTGCTTTTCTTGTGGGTCTTTGTGAATATAACTCTGCTCAACTTTTCCACAAGATTTGTTTCTCTTTATAGAATCCATATATTTGAAAGAATTTCTTGTACCCTCAGACGCTTTAAATGAAACCCTCTTGTCCCCCACTCTTAAAGTTAACTAGCCTTCATCAACATCTATAAGAGACCAAGCGGTAGCTAAAAATGATCATCTAAAGACAATGGGTGTCTAAAAATCTTCCTCTATATCTAAGTTGATAAAGTCCGTGGGAAAGGTGACTTTGTCAACCTTAACAAAAACGTCCCTTACTACTCCCCTAGGATAGTAGATTGATCTATCAGACATTTGCGCACATATCCTAATTAGTGTTATTTCATCTAACTCCATCTTTTTACATAAAGCGTAAGGCATCATACTTATGACAGCTCCTAAGTTTGTAAAAGCCTTATCCACTTTGACACTACCAATAGTACAGGGAATATAAAAATCCCCTAGATCATTTTGCTTCTGTGGTAGTTCTGCCACTTCGTAGGAGTTCTCTTCGTTTAAAGCTTCACATACCAACTTATTTAGTTCCTCTCTATTTACTAACTTCTCTTTTATATATTCCACAAGGGCAAGTTGTGTTTTCAGTTCCTCTATTATATCAAGAACCTCATTCAACTCTGCTTCTTTTGGCTTTCTCTACACTAGAATGGGGGTATGGAATTGTAGAATGATAATCTTTGATTTTCTTCAGGTTATATTTACTTTGTAGGGAGCTTTTATTATCCCTTTTCTTTTCTTCTTCCCTTTCTTCTTCAACTTGATTGAGCTTGTCTTTAGTGGCTTAAGTAATCATCATGGAAGGTTCCCGACAAGTTGTGCATACAATGCATTTGTCAATTGGATCATTTAGACTTATAATTTGTGGATGGAAAGGCATGATTCTTTGTTACTTATTCAAACCTTTCTTCTAACCTTTTTTGAGCTTCATCTACGCTTCCAATCTTGTCCAAGATTTTGTCTAACTTAGCGTCTATGGAGTTTGGTTTCTCCTGATGAAATCTAGATGGCCTTTGAGGTTAGAATTGACCTTCTTTATTGTTTGACCAAGAAAAGTTTGGGTGGTTCTTCCACCCAGGATACGTGTTTGAGTAGGGTTGTTCCACCTTCCTCGATGAACCTATGCTCCCATGTAATTCAATTACTTTGATTTATTGTTTGCATTAGAAAACAGTCGATGGTATTGTGGTTGTTTTGTCCATACAGTTCACATCTCTGCTGAATTGCCTTAATAAGAGCTGAAAAAGAGGCTTTCATATTATTAAGCTGTCAGGTTAAGCTGTCAATTTTGGATTACAATTCCATTATTAAGGCAACAGTTATGGCTCCCTTTTGCTCTAGAAGAGTTGTGTGTTGTCTACTTCTGTCTATCATCCAAAGATAACTATTACTCGCCATCTTCTACAACAATTCCTCCGCTTCCTTAATCATCTTCATCATTAAAGATCCTTTAGATGCTACATCTATAGTGCCTCATGTGGGTGGAGTAACTCCATTGTAGAAGGTTTGCAATAAGAATTCCTTAGGTAAATTGTGGTGAAGACACCTCCTTTGCAAATCCTTATACCTTTCCCATGCTTCATAAAGCGACTCCCCATCACTTTGTTGGAAATTTGTGATTTCTTTTATCAATTTCGTCATCTTAGTAAGGGGAAGTATTTGTCCAGGAATGTAAGCACCAACTACTTCCAAGTTGTGACATTTGTTGGACTTAGCAAATGATACCATGTCTTAGCTTTATCCCCTAATGTGAAAGAAAAGAGCCCCATCCTAATGACATCTTCTGACATTCCAATATATTGGAAGGTATCACAAATTTCTAGGAAATTCACTATATGAGCGTTAGGATCCTCATTAGTCAACCTGTAGAATTGCATATTGGTTTGCAACATGTTTAACAAGGCTAGCTTAATCTCAAATAAGGCTACTTGAACTGGTAGTCGAGTCATACCTTGATTCAAAATGTTGAACCCCGGTCTTATGAAATCTATAAGGGTCATGACTGGTTTCTTTGATTTCCTCAGTGATTGAATTCTTGATGAAATTCTTCCTCCATTGGTTCTTCGATTTCTTCTTTTGGGTCTTGTTCGTCGAATTTCTTATTCCAAATGGGTGATGTCATGTGCTATAGCTTCGGAGATCCAACTTGAACTTCAAGAAACTCTTATGTTCATGCAACCGCATGGATACAAGAAAGGTGAAAATTCCTTGGACTAAAGGAATCCAACTAATCCTAACTAACTCCTTGGCAACGATACTAAAAACTTATTAAGCAAGTTTTTCAATTATAAAACCCTCAATATTCCGCAAGCTCACGGGTTGTAAGAGTAGTAGTTGAGGTGTCAATCCCATAAGGAATTAGCTAAACTAATTGATCCTAGCTTTGTCTAAGGTCTAAGAATTGTAATTAAAATGAAAATAAAATAAATAAATAATTAAACAATTGAATATGGATTGATTGAAAATAAAATTTTAAAATTAATGCAAGGAAATCAAATTAAGCATAACTTAACGGTCGAAAATCACATAAGGAATATTAACTAATTATGAGAAGAGGGGATTTAAGCTATCATTAATTACTATCTTAATTACTTTTGAGTTAATGGGTATTGGTCCTAGAATTTCATAAGGTTGATTTTTCTCTCTCGAGACCTAATCGTCAAACCCTAAATCATAATCCCTAATTGAATCTGAAGTTCTAAATTTGCAATTCTCAATTAACAAAATAGCCCACGTTCCAATTAGTTCTTAAGAACTCTAATAGATAATTGGGTCCTTAGATGAGATCTATCTTTGTATAATTATCGATTTGATTGTTTATGTGATCTATTAGGTTGTTAACTCTTATTACCCAACCTAATCATGTTACTATCAGTTCACTCTCTCTATTTGTTATTGAAGTATGCAAAAATGACAAACCATCATAATAACATCAAAGGCAATCAAATCACATTTGATTCAAAAATAAATCTCAAATGAAGTTTAGAACATCCTTAAATAAGTATTCATCATTCTCATATTCATCTCATACATCAAATGAAATAAACATAAAAGAATCAAGAAAATTAACTTGGAAGGATGGCTGGAGTGGCTGGCAATAGCAACTCTTCTTCTTCTTCTTCTTCTTCTTCTTCTCTTAGCTCCTTTTCTTTCTTCCTTGGCTTCTTTCTTTAAATGGTAAGATGGATGCCATTGATTAGTTCATCTATTTTTCTTTTTATAGTGTTTTTACCTTTTAGGGTAAAAACTAAATTTTACCTAAGCCAAAAAGTCCAAAATGATCCTCCAAAACTAGAAATGAAAGCAGATCCCTATATCTGTATATCGCTTGTCATGATCGTGGCAAGTATGTCATGATCTTGACCTTTGAAAATGAGGTTTTTTCATGATCATGGCATACCTGCCACAATCGTGACCCAATATTATTGACACCCTGGTCATGATCATGATCATGGCCATGGTTGGGTTACTTCTGTCATGACTTGATTGGGGTGCCATGATCGTGACGCTGGTTCTTCCTCCACGCTTTCTCCAACTTCTGTCAATCTTCGTCATTTGATCTCAAAAACTAACAAATACATCAAAATATCTCAAATGCATAAAATTAAAGTCCACTAATGTGCTCTAAACCACATAATACTCAAAAACACAAACACATAAACACATTGACACAATTCTAAACCTAAACATACACAACATCATCTAATCAGCCACTAAAGAACACACTAAAGTACCCATTAAAACATACTATAAACCATAACTATCAGAAAACATCAAGGAATTACCTATCTTTTATATCTATTATGAAATATTTGAAGTATACTAATTTTTGTTATAATCTGGAGATAAAAAATGACGAAAAAACTAAGGAAAAGAACAAATATTTAAAAAGAATGCAACACTATAATTGGTGAAACAACAAAAATCATGGCTAACCATCAAACTTTGCAAGAACTTATACCATATTTGAACTAACAACCTTATTATATAACTTTACCTAACTTAGATGTAAATGCTACATTTGATGACAATTTTTCGTAGTATGATAGTTGAGGATCCATATAAGCATCTTTATGAGTTTCATATCATATGCACTAGAATAAAACCTAGTGGTGTCATCCAAAATCAAATCAAATTATGATGCTCCTATTCTCTTTGAAAGGCAATACCCAAGGTTGGTTATATTAGAATTATTTGCCATATGCTAGCATTACAACATGGAATGAAAAAGAAAATTTTGAAAAAAATTATTTCTAGCTTTAAGAGTCGCTAGCATTAGAAAAGCGATTTGTGGAACTTGATAACACACTGGAGATTCTTTATACGAGCACTTAAAAACCTATGTACTGGTCTTCGATACTAACAAATTAGAAAATAAATCCTAATTTAGTATTTTTGTAAAGGACTTATACCACCCAAAAGGAGTATTATTGATGCAATTAGTGGAGGAGAACTTATTGATTAATTCTACTCACGCATTGATTGCTAATAACACTTCTAATTCCCTGTAGTTTAGTGATAGGACAAACTTTTAACTTGATGAGTTAATGAGGTAAATGTTTCTTCTCTTAAAAAACTTATGGAAGATCTTTCTACACTTATTCATCAATTGGTTTTGGAAAAAATGGAAGCAGTAAAGGTATATGGGATTTGTTTAATTATAGGGCATCCATGTGATATATGTCTTATCGTTTAAGAGTAACCTTATGAGCAAGTTAAATTTTTTGGGCCATATTAATAGAAGTATAATTCATTTTTGAATACCTATAACCTAGGTTAGAGGAATCAACCTAACTTGCATTATATCAGTAGTCAGTTAAATTATCAAGTTTATAACTGGACATAGTACAAATAACCATATCCTCCGAAACATCAACTGACTTAAAACTTCAATTATAAGTACATTTTTGTCAACACTTTGGCTACTAAGATTATCAAGATTCAAAAAAAGGCTAAGTCCAATATTTAGAACTTATAAAATGAGGTCAGTCAGTTAGCCATTACAGTTAGTTGCTTGGAATCTTAAGGATTGAATAAATTACCATTGTAAACGATGGTAAATCCCAAAGACAGTTCCAACACTATTACATTACAAAGTGGAAAGCAAGTGGAGCAATCTATGAAAGTCCCAACTTCATCAAATTTAAGTACAAGAGGAAATTAACATGCTGAAGCAGAAGAAAGCGTGTCCACACCTATAGGTGAGTCACCTACTTCACCTTTAGTTGCAGTTCATCCTTTTCTAGATACATTAAAGGACAATCAAAAGTTGGAACATGATGTTGATTTATATGAGAAATTATAGATATGTGAGGTAAATATTCCTATTCTTGATGTAATTAAACAAGTTCTTAGAAATGCTAAATTCTTGAAAGAACTATGTACTGTAAAAAGAAGACATAAATTGAAGGGGCTTAAAGCATAAGCTTGGAAGAAATATGTCTATCATCATTCATACAATCCTCTCGAAAAAGTGTAAGGATCTAGTTATGTTTTCCATACCATACATTATTGATGGTTCTAAAGTTGAAAATGCCATACTAGATTTAGGTGCTTCCATCAACATTATGGTTATTTTATTTATTTGACTCTCAACTTTAGACCATTTAAAAGACACAAACGGTTATTAAATTAGCAGATACGTCTAATACATATCCCAAAGAGTTAGTGGAGGATGTTCTTATATATGTTAATGATAACTTAATTTTTTTCTCTGAGTTCTATGTATTGGATATGGAGAATAATGATTAAACTACACCAATTTTATTAAGAAGACAATTTTTATAACAACTTTAAACATTTTTAAGGAGGTTAAACATATAATGGTTGTATCATACTTGGACTAAGGCATGCCTATGCTTAGCAATCAACTTGTTCCTTTATTTATGTAAGCACCAATATTGGAGTTAAAATCACTGCTAGAACACTTAAAATATATGTTCCTTTGAGAGGGAGACACTTTTCTAGTGATAATCTTAAGCAAGTTGAATCTTACACATGAGCAGAAATTGGTAGAGGTTTTAAAAAATTCAAAATAGCCATCAGAGAGACTATAGTGGATATTAAAATGATTAAGACTTGCATGCATAAGATTCTCTTAAAAGATGGAGCTAAACATATAAGGAAACCTAAAAAAGGATTAAATCCACTAATGATTAAGATAGTGATAAAATAATTTTTGAAGGTGCACTAAGTTAGAATAATCTAGCCGATTTTAGATAGTAAATGGGTTAGCTCATATAAGTAGATCCAAAGAAGACTAGGATTACAATTTTCACCAATCATGATAAAGACTTAATTCCTTTTAGAGTCTAAAATGGATGGCAAGTTTGTATCGACTACAGAAAATTAAAATTTATAACTAGAAAAGACGATTTCTCTTTCCTATTTATTGATCAAATGTTAAAAGGATTAACTAGTTAAAGCATTTTATAGTTTTCTTGATGTTTTTCTAGGTTACATAAATTTCATATTTGCTTTAGAGGATTAGGAGAAAATGACTTTTACCTGTCCTTCTTGACTTTTCAGCAAATGACTTTCAAAACTTTTAATGTGCTAACTGCTTTTTAAAAGTGTATGGTAAACATATTTTTAGATTATGTAGAGAAATTATTGAAGTTTTTATCAAAAAATTTTCTATTCATAGAGACTCTTTTGATGAGTGCTTGCATAATTTAAGCTTTATTTTACAAAGATAAGTTGGGACTAACCTAGTTCCTAATTTTAAAAATTTTCATTTTATCTTCTAGGGCAACTAAAGTAGATAAGGCCAAAATCGATGTTATTTAATCTTTATCTTACTCCTCACTATTGCGTGGGAAGTTCGCTCATTTTTTGAACATACAAGTTTTTATTTGAGGTTGTTAAGGATTTTTGAAAATGGCATCTCTATTTTGCAAGTTACTTCATGAAGATGTTATTTTTAAATTTGATGATTGTTATAAAAAAGCTTTCAATAAGCTAAACAGTCTACTAGTTTTAACTTCTATTTTTTAACTGTCAAATTGAGAATTGCCATTCAAACTCATGTATGATGCAAGTGATAAAGTTGTAGGAGTTGTTGTAGGAAAACAAGTAAGAAAAGTGCCTTATGTTATTTGTTATACATCTTTAACCTTAAGTAACTCGCAAAAGAATTACCCAACAATTAAAAAAGAGTTGTTACAATAGGCTTTGCTTTCAAAAAATTTTGATCTTTTTTGTTAGGCACTAAGGTCATTATTTTTCTGATCAAAAAATCTTAAATATGTTTATTATTGAAGAAGAAGGCAAAATTAAGATTGATAAGATTGATTTGGTTATTGAGTGAATTTGATTTGGAATTAAATAAAAACAAGGCGTTGAAAGTTGAGTGGCATATCATTTAAGTCACTTATCACATATTTAAACAAATTTTAATTTGTAAGAAGAATTTTTGGATGAGAAACTGACAGTGCGTTGTAACGCTAGTCAAAATAAAATAAATAAACCACTACTATAGTAGTGGTGAGTCTAAGTCGATCCTAGAAAGAGTGTGTGTAAAGTTGTTGAAATGAAATTAAACTAGTTTTTAGGTTTAACGAGTGGGTTTTGGTTTTAGAAAGAAGAAAATAAAATGAAACTAAACGAATAAAAAAAATTGAAGAAGACATGTGAAAAATGATAAAAGTGGGAAATTCGGTAGGGACCCTGTTCTTTGGTTCATTCTCAGCCTACACCCTAATTATACATATTTCCTTGATTTGTTGTTCTTAAATCTGTCCTAGAAACTATTAATCATGGGTTAATAATTAACTCAAGTTTTCCCTTAGGCTTTGTTTAATCAAGATACAATTGTTAATTAAACCTAACCACCAAATAACCTAGGATACGATCTCTAGATTTAATTAGGCAGTAGCATTACGAATTAGGAAAACTGATTAATCAAGGCAACAACTACATATGATGCGTCATTTAACCTAGGTCATATTATCCCTAATGATTACGAATCATTAATCACTATATATGAATTTTAACATAATAATTACAAATTATATCAAAATTTTAGTAATGGGTTTGCAAATAAACGATTTAATAAACGCATTAAAATCATCTTTTCACAATACCAATAGATTCATACACAAATAACTGAACAATAACGAATTTACAAGTATCCATACACAAAATCCAAATAAATTGTCATAGGATAACACAATTAATTTCTAATGAGAGAAAGAAACAAAAAAAATAAAGAAATACACTTAACCTCATCTACGTCGATGTCACCTTCGGACCGGCATTAGGAACTTAGCCTTTTATGGGTCTCTCTAAAGAAAATGCTTTTGCCCAACTCAAAAACCCCCTAGGTTATTTCTTCACTGTCGCACCTCCCTACTCTCTATTTCTATCACCTCGCTACTGTTCACTGATGTGATAAATAAACTTGGTGGTCTAAGCTACTATTCATGTCTCACTTTTAATCTCGGTGGTGTCTTCTGAACGTAATTATTGTCTACATTTATGCAGGATGTCTGCGTGAAACGTAGACGTCATTTCCTGCTTTGCTGCCATGTCGTTTTGTCCTCCTTCCAGCAGCCACCTGCATGTTGTCGTTTGCAACCCCAGCTATTGTGTCTCTGCGCTGTCGTTTCCTTTATGCTTCCAACCTGCTGCCTTGCGTATTCTCCATTTTCTTCTGTTGTTTTGGTGCCACACCTTTGCATGAAACATGCACTACCATGAGCCACTTTGATTCATCTTCTTTATGTTTTCATTTATTTTTTCTTGTCTTTATTTTTTTTCTTCTTACTCCATGAAGACAAGCAAAAATTAATCTTTAGAAAATGGCCAAAATATAGAGCTTTCAACTGACTTTAACTTATTTGCTTCCGAATTGTACCTAAAATCATATATGAGTCAAAGTGAGTACCTTAAACAATTTCATGTCAATAATCACTGAGTTTTATGGAATAATTTCATAATCAATTAAGCACCTACCAGAAACTATTTTCTACTGGTGTATAATTTCCATTGTATGCTAATATAGAAATTATTTGGCTACTAATATGTTACTTATAGATCTATAAAAAGCTTAACAGGATAAGCTAAAGAGTAAACTCAAAATTTAGTTTGTGAACTTTTTGAAATTTGAGGTGTAACACACCTATACGGAACCTACAACCACCCATATATATGGCAACCAAATTACTCTACATACATTTATGACATACATTTCTATTCATTTGTAGGGATTGTCATCACACATTTTTCTATTCAATGTTGTACATATACATATTACAAAATTTCATATCACTTAACATTATCATTTAAGAGTAGTATTACACCTTTACATTTATATAATAATCCAAAAGAAATATTACATATAAATTAAATTCTTAGTTGCAAAATGTTGAGAAATTACAATTTCCTTTATTACATATACTATCATCTTTAACCGAAAGATACATTCCAAAAGTTCCTTTACTTTTAGCGGTTGGCCTTGGTCCTTACAGATGATCTCTGTCCCTCACTTTTGTTACTTAGACCTATACAGATCAACACTCGTGCTAAGCTTAAATGCTTAGTTGGAAAACACTTAGTTTGGATGACCATTCACAGTAGTCATCTGCCATGCACACACATATTCAAGAATATCATAAACTCAAATAAATTATGATTACATAATTAATCAAGGTACGTAATGCAAATAAGCTTCAATATATTATTTATATGCCATAAATTCACATTTATAAGCCAAATATTAATATTCAATGCTCATCAATACAAATTATTCATGTTATTTCTCTTGTTTATAATTGTTTAATTTAATTTATGTTTCAGGCTTACAATTCCAATGGGTGTGGATAACGAGAGTTGTAGATAACCAAAGATATCAAACTATAAATACCTAAAAGTATCAAACTATAGATACTTGAAGGTATCGAACTATAGTTACATGTAGGTAACAAACTATAGATACCCAAAGGCTGATAAACTATAGAGACACTATAGTCTCGAAATGAAGACACCATTTATGTGAAACTGTAGCAGCTGCGCTATTACCCTATAGGCATGCCCATCTATCCACCACCAAGACAATAAAGAAGGAACGGTAACATTTTCCTTTAATCATTTTCCAATTTCATAACTAATAAATTGAAAAATCATATGATATTCATTTGAAATCATAAAATCTGTATTTAAATTTATACATGCAAGTCATAACTTACCACCATTAGAATATTATACAAATCACATGTACTCATATGATTTATTTCGTATATGTTTTGTTCAGTCATGTTTCTCTATGCACATTCACATAATTCTAATATAATTCTTATACGTAATTTAAATATAAATTATTTTAAATTGTACTTAATTGTATTCATAAAATTAGTAAGCAAACTTGCATAGTCATACTATACACATATAAGCAATAAATATGCATATAAATCATCTATATACATGTAAATTTCCTTAGCATGCATTATGTTTAATCTTAAATTTCAATGTTTAATCACCCAATTCGCATACAATAAGTCATATTTCATTTATTTCTAGGTGTTTGTAAAGTTTCATAAATATCTGAAAAGGTTCCGATATGACTTGGTAAAAATCAGAAGCTAAAAACTCAAAATAATGCAATATGGGCTAGGCACATGGTAGGGAATCAAGGGCCTCACAATAAGAAAGGAATCCCTAAAAATGGGCAAACAAATCAATCCAAAAGTAAATTAAACAAAGGGGAGGATTTCCATTTCCTACCCATTGTGTCCCCCACCTAGAATTCATACCTCCACTTATTCTATGCTTTTCACATAGCGAACATTCAAATTAGGCTTTGAGTCCTCTAAAGATTCGTTTCCATGTCACTAGTTTCTATATCAGGAAAAATCAGGCCATTTTGACTTCTAAATAGTGATATATATACCAAATATCACAAACTGCTCCAAAATAGGGGTAGCATCAAGTTGCCATTGTTAATCTCAATTTCCAATGTCAAGAAGCCAGAATTAGGTCCGAATCTCTTCTAGATATTTTTATTAATATGTGTTAAGTTTCATTGACAATTGGAATCACCCAATTTGGAGGTCTATAGGCTGAGTTATGGCCAAAACAATGAGACTGGTTTAAGCGAACTTAAGATAGAATTCTGCTAAACTTTACTCTCTTGTCATGTTCAACCAATTCTATACAAAATAACATTGAGACACCATTCCAACAACCATTTCATTTCAAAATTAATCTTTGTACATATTTAAACATGCAAAATCGGAAATTAAACTAAATGTAGTCCCAAATTTTGAAATTGGCTAACTAGCTTTTCTAGTGCTTTTCCTTCTCTTTAGCTTTAGCTTTACTTAATTCACCAACTAAAAACATCACATATACAATCTTAATCCCAATTCCAACCTTATAATTCAATCTCTTCATGATCAAAGTAAAAAAAGATGAAGATGAGAAGAAAAACCACTAACTTCTACCTTGATTTCCACTTAGAATTAGCTTAATTCCTAATACATGCAAAATGATATGACTAAAAAGATGAAATCGAGTGGAAATGAGAAGAGAAAAATCTGAAATCAAAATCCCAAATGAACGGTCCCTCTATCCTCTCTTATATACCCATTTCATGCAATTTCTATAATTACACAAATGTTTTAATTCTATTAGATCATGTGTTGACTTTAGGCAAATTACACATTTGATCATTCTTCTTTATTTAGTTTACACATTGGCATATAATATCATCAATTGATTTCATTCTAATGCATATTTCACGTATAATTATAAATGTCCATGTCAAAATGAACAAATTACCAATTTAGCCCTGTCTTTTAAATTAATTACCATTATGTCCCTTATTATGCTTAGATGCACTTAATTCTTTATGTTCACTTCTTAATATACCCTAGACATGCTATAATGCTTCTAAGGTATATGTTAGGCCCTTGCATGTGGCATCAATTTTATTAAACCCTTTCCCTCTTCTTTTAGTTTTTTTATATTTGTTATTTACTATTGATTATGTATCAAAGTGGGTGAAAGCAAAGGCCACCCAAACTAATGATTCCAAACAATTATAGGTTTTCTTAAACCAAGCATTTTCTATCGGTTCAGTTTTCTATAAGCTTTAATCAATGATTTAAGGCAAGCATTTTTACAACTGAATGATATAGGCAACCTTGAAGAAATATGGAGTGACTTATAAGATTGGTACATCATACCATCTATAAATAAATGGCCAAGCTAAAGTTTGAAATCTATAAATTAAATTAATCATAAAAAAAGTGGTCAACTCAATAAGAAAATAATGAAGTTTGGGACTATGCTTTGGGCATACCATATTGTTTATAAGTCAACAATTAGCATGTCACCCACTTTAGTATTTGGTAAGGCTTGTCACCTCCCTGTTGAATTGGAACATAAGTGATTTTGAGTTATTAAGCAGCGCAAAATAAGTTTTGATGAAATTAGAAATCATAGAAATTTGAAATTACAGGAACTTAAAGAGATTCGTAAAGAATTTTATGAAAATGCAAGAATTTATAAAGAGAGAAAAAAAGCTTTCCATGAAAAAATTAATATCTAGAAAGAAATTTTTAGTTAGACAAAAGGCTCTTTTTAATCATTATAATCTTTGATTATTTCCAAGTAAGTTATTATCTTATTGGATTAGACCTTTCATCGCAGCTAGTATATTTGCACATGGTATAGTTGAAATCCAAAGCGTGTCTACCTATAAGATTTCTAAGGTTAATGATCATTGACCTAAACCTTGTTATAAGAATGTGTATATAACAACAGTAAAGGAAATGGAATTAATTGTTTCAATTTATTTTGATGAATAAATTGTTGGGTTAGCCATGGTTGCATGCATCATATGCATGCGGATGCAATGAAAGTGTCGGAATCAAGATTCTGGCACCATAACAACCCGAAAACCACAAAATCTCATATGCGTGCAAGGATATTAAAGAACATGAAATAACAAAAATTTTTACCTTGTGTATCTCCTCCTTTCTTGTTTCTTCTCCTTATTTGGGTTGTTGCAAACACCATACCCTTCTTTGATCAACCAAGAACATATAAAGAAGGAAGATGAAACAATGTGTAAGGGTTTTAGAACACCAAACTTGATGAATTCAAGTAGAT